>JAFFST010054001.1:90128-120052 GCA_022414735.1 Noturus placidus
ATATATAATGTTAAAGAAAATGTAAAAGAAATGTGTGATATAATGTATACTCATAAATCTATAGTATCTGCATAGAGGCAATGTAGAAATGACATAATAGCCACATGCGTGTAGGAATTGATCCATGCTTTCTTCTTTAATCAATATCACATTTATACAATTTGAGGTCACCATAAAGTGTACATTACACCCGTATGATTATTGTCGATGGTGTTTGAGATTTCTTAGCTACGACAGTGTTGGTCCAGCCAGACTCAAACAGTAATGTTTGTTCCTATTCCTTATAGCTGAGTGTAAGCCTGATTAAAGTCATTATTTTGGTTGTAAACCACCACACCTGAGTGTTCTCTGTATTGATTGCCTGCTGAGTGAAAGTTTGCTTTAACACCCACAGGGCTGTAGAAACTAGAACCACTATGATCCACAAACACTCACACACTCACACACACCCACACGCTTTCCTCTTGTCTACTCTTGTCTGATTCTAAGTAGCACAACAACCAAAAACCCAAATCTGCTGATCTCCTGTTATTCACCAGGGCTCCTTAATAGATAACACAACTCTTTTGCATGGTTCAGTGCTGTTAGCATTCTCTGTGATCAAACCAAGCTCCAAGTGTTCACAGGCAATTAGCAAGAGAGTGTTTGATGGCCTGTTCTCATCAATTAGCGGGCTCTGCTTTAGCAGAACTGCAAAAGGCTTTTGGGTCTGTATGTGAGGTTTGGGTGCTCTCGCATGCCTCCCCGTCCAAAACTGTAGTGGATGTGCGAAAAGGACGAGAGGAGCCATGCTGAGGAGAACCCAGTGGGAGGGACAGCAAACAAGCTGCCAGCACAACCAGGGGTCCACAGTAAAACCTGCCCTAGTATTAGCCCATGAGTCATATCTCTGCAACCACACACCCTGCTCCACCACCACACTTAAACTGGTCTTCATTTTTTTTTACCTGAGGCAGAATGCTGATCATGGCACAAAACTGTGGTTGAGTAGTACACCTTTTCAAGTGCCCTGTGATTCTAGGCATCTTGCACCAGGACTCATTATCACTCACTCACACGATCACACCTGAGGATTGACATCTGATGGTTTCAGTGATGCAACAGCGTTCCGAGAAATGTTTTTGTGCACTGTTCATAAATTAGTACGAATGATATTGATTTTTCTTGATCTTAACTCTATTTCCAAATGTTTATATTAACAAGGTTCCTAATTATCTAGTCGTGACAGGAGCTCAATACTACTCCTCCAAGCGTTAAATAAACTTCAGTACTGCCATGGGTAGTGCCATTTCCCCCAGTCGAGCAGGAAAAAAAGCTTCAGATCATCTAAAAAATCCACTGGCACAGGAGACACACCATCAGCAGTAAATTGGGCTCCATGAAGATCAGTGAACAAATTTCAACAGCTCAGTGCCGAGCCCTTTCCAAGCGTGACATTTTTAAGATGGTACCAATGAGTCGCCTGCCAGACTAAAGACTACTGCCAGCAGATGGGTGATGTCAGCGGCAATGAGCGTAAAGTATTCAAGGAGAAATCATGGCTCTCTCTTGGCTCCAACACTCTGGCAACCTCACATGTCCTCAGTTCTGTCCTGAGGGAGACAAAACAGGGGCTGCATCAGGAACAGCCACAGTGGGCCGGACCCAGTGTGGCGCCACCAGTCTGCCAGCCTAACAAGGTCCCCCAGGTCGTAAAACACATGGGGTGTGGAAATGATGGTGTGTGAGGGGGGTCGTTCATGAGGGTATACCGAGCCTTTAAAAACACCTCTAACTGTAAATCTCATTTATAATAAGAGCAAGCAGGAGCAGTATTGTAGTGTGTTTGTAAACCCTATCCTGTCTTCTGATGTTCAGACTTTTATTTTCAATCGAAAATCATTTTCTAGTATGACATCTTGATAAGAATGTTTCTGGGATGACCACCAACAGCAAAGGTGCACTATTTCATTTTGAAATAGATAAGTGCTGGATATTTGGCATATTATTTGCTATAAAATGAAAAGAAATGGAAGAGTGGCAGGTTACAATATTCATAACTCTAAATGCAAAAATCATTCAATTAAATAAACATGCTTTGACACAGGAAAGATATTTACATTGTACAGTTTTACATCTCATATACTGACAAATGATGGTGCAAGTTGCCCCTAGATCTTTTAATAACTGAATTAACAAGGAAAGCAATAAAATACAGTCAGGTCCATTAGTATTTGGACAGTGACCCAGTTTTTGTAATTTTGCCTCAGTACACAACCACAATGGATTTAAAATGAAGCAATCAAGATGTGATTGAACTGTAGACGTTTTTGATGATGTGACCGCTGATAGAAGTATCATGATGAAGGGCTTCTCAGGGCAAAGAAATTTAAATGTTCTTAAATCCCCAGAAACCTCAACCCAATTGAGCATGCTTTTCACTTATTTAAGACAAAACTGAAGGAAGAAAGATCCACAAACAAGCAGCAACTGAAGCCCTGGCAAAACAAGGGAAGGGAAGAAACTCGGTATTTAATGATGTCCATGGGTTCCAGATTTCAGGCAGTCACTGACTGCAAAGGATTTGCTTCTAAATATTAAAAATAATCCTAATATTTATGATTGTAAGTTTGTCCAATAACTTTTGAGCCTGTGAAAATAGAGGAACGTTGCAAAAAAATTCCTAAATAATTTCTAAACAGTTAGTGCAATATTTTTGTTAAAACCCTTGAATTAAAGCCAAATGTCTACACTTCAAGCACATATTGATTGTTCTTTCAAATCCATTGGGGTGGTGTACAGAAGCGAAAATCCAAAAATCATGTAGATGTCCAAATACTTCTAGTAAGGTGTTGGGCCACCACAAGCCACCAGAACAGCTTCAGTGCACCTTGTCATTTGATTCTACAAGTCTCTGAAATTCTACCGCACACCATTCTTCCAAAAGCTATTCACTCAATTGCTGATTTGATGACGATGTTGGTAAGCACCGTCGTGTCTTACGCAAGTCTCCTATAAATGACCAATTGTGCTGAGATCTGGTGACTGCAAAGGTCATATGATTCAAATAATTTTTATCCTAATCAAACCATTTAGTGATCAGTTTGTGTAATGTGGATGGGGGGGAGGGGGGTGTCATCCTGGAAGAGACCACTCCCATCAGGTCAACAATGTTTCATTATAGGATAAAGTTGATCAGTCAGAAGAAGCATGCACTGATTTGTGTTTAAATGGGCACAAACCATCAGCAGAGCCAAGCCACTGGCTTTTCCTTTAATTTGTCACCTAGCTCTATATAAATAATAATGAGGGAAAGAAGTACTGAACGCATCAACATTTTCTTTAGTAAATATATTTACAATGAGGCTATTCACATGAAATTTTCACCAGACATCAGTATTAACTCAAGAAATCCAGAAATATAAAGAATTCACAACATTAAAATTCATAAATGAAGTTATTTGAAATAATGTGGAATGACAGGAAAAAATATTTAACATGCTAACTGAAATGTATTTAATACTCAGTGAAGATGCTTTTGTTTGTAATGACTGCTTCAAGACGCTTCCTGTATGAAGAAATTAGTCGGCCGCAGTATTCAGGTGTGATTTTGTCCCATTCTTCTAAACATATCGTCTTTAAATCTTGTTCAATTGGATTCGTGTCAGGTGATTGACTGGGCAATTCTAACTCCTTGATTAGTTTTCTCTGAAACTAATTAAGAGTTTCCTTTGCTGTATGCTTTGGATCATTGTCCTGCTGGAAGTCCAACCACGTCTCATCTTCATCATCCTGGAGGATGGCAGCAGATTCTTCGCAAGAATCTCCTGGTAAAGGCCTCCATTCATCATTCCTTCAGTTATATGAAGTCTGCCAGTTCCATGTGATGAAAAACAGTCTCATACCATGATGCTTCCATCTCAGAACTTCACTGGTGGTATAGTGTTTTTAGGTTGATGTGCAGTGCCATTTCATCTCCAAACATAGTGTGTAGTATAACAGCCAAAAATTTAATTTTGCTCTCGTCTGACCAGATTACACTCTCCCAGTATTTCACAGGCGTGTCAAAATAAGTTGTAGAAAACTTTAAACATGCTTAGACATGCCTTTTCTTTAGTAATGGAGTCTCATGGGGTGAGTTTGAGAAGTGGAGTGCTTTGCCTATTGTTTTCTCTGTGACTATGGTACTTGCTGCCTCCAAGTGTTTCTGGAGCACTTTCCGAGTGATCCTTGGTTCTTGGGCTACTCTTCTGACTATTCTTCGGACTCAGTGGTCAGAAATTTGTGAGGAACTCCTGTGCGTGGCCGGTTGATGACAGAGTGATGTTGCTTCCACATGCAGGTAATGGCCCCAATGGTGCTTACTGGAGGTTTCAGAAGTTTTGAAATAGGTCTTTGTTTTAGTTTGTCTTTATGTGGTCTTTGTTGTGCTCAGATTGAATCTTGCTTCTTTCAATGGTGTTGATGTGTAGGTATATATGATTTAATTTTCATATATTCTGAGATATTACAATATACCAGTATATTTACTCTGTGTAAATAAGGGTTGTTAAGGGTTATAAGGGTTAATACAAATATATAATTAACACTGGGGACAATCAGATTTATGTGTTGTAAGAGGAACATATTTGAAGTGGATTGAAAAAAATGAAAGTAAAACCCCTAAAGCTAGCATTTTACACATGAAACCACAGCTCTAAATTTTACATGGGCTCACCTTGTCACCCAAGCAGACCTATGGAGGGTATGAGCAAATGTCAACTGCTCATAAAAGGACTGGAAAATGGCCATTGCAATAAAAATGGCAATGAATAGAGACCCCATTTGCTGGTCACTGTCTGGAAAAGGTCAAGAGCCATTTTAAAAGCCTGGAAACACACAGGAACCTAGCGCATGCAATAAATATTAGTGACCAGAGTCGATCTGATATGGCCGGATAAGCAAATGTCATTACAGTTGTCAAGCGCAGTAGGGCCTGCTAGTATAATCTGGTATTTATATATAAAACCCTCAGGGTTGCTATAGAAAAGACATTGAGTTACAAGTTTTTTCAAGGGTAGTCATAGAGCTCAAAACTCTTCTTTGTTATACTGCAAACTTTTCACTGATTCCTACATGTGCTGGGATTAAAAGGCTATAACTCTCTAAGGCTTAGTAGATTTAAAGGGCAGGGTAATATGAATACAGGGATTATTGATACTGACTTAAAAATTGAGGTCTTTTATTCTTCAGATAAGGCCAGTCTTCACTGCTCAAGTCCATCTAATTCCAAACCAGACCATCACGCTCACCTTTCTGATACTGTGCTCCTTCGTTAGATGAATCAAAAAGTTCTGGTTCATTAGAAACTGAAGGTTACTTGTTGGTAATGAGAGCCCCAATTAGGAGAAACAGAGCGTCAGCCTCAGTGGAATTGCCACTTACACAAACAGTAAATCACCTTGTTGAAACCTTGCCATTTAGTCTGCAGTGTGAGACAACAGAGAAAGCAGCAGCAAGAGGTGGGATAGCACAATATGTTTCTGAGTTGTGTATCAATATGGAACTGACTCTGAACTCCAACATGGTATACTTACATACTTATTTGAATAACGACTGCATTTTCAAAAATGCTGTATATCTGAGGTGAGCTACTGTATAATATACATATATTTAACACAAAGCAGCACCAAATAATTTTGTAATGTTGGTCAGTAAGACCTGCGATGGGTTGGTACCCTATCCAGGGTGTCTAGCACTTTGTGCCTTGAGTCCACTGGGATAGACTCCAGGCTCCTCACGACCCTGTATAGGATAAGCGGTAGAGAAAAAGGATGGATGGATGGATATTCAATAAGATGGAAACATATTCAAACTGAGAAATTCTGTAACAGTGCATCAGTGAATTTAAGATCTTTTTTTCCAGTTTAGTCAAATATAAGAATCGAATATAATCAATAAGAGCCAAGCCAACCTCTGTCTATCTCAGAGGGGCAAAGAGGTAGAGAATATTTAAGGAGACACAGCATGAAATGAAGTGAACTGGGCTGTGACAGAGAGGATGTGTGATAAATTCACATTTTCTTTTTTCTTTCTCTTTCTGCTAGTGTAACCTGACCTCAAGTTCACAATTCATACTTAACTTATCACCAAGTTTCTGACATCTTTTGACATTTCCAGAATAGCCAAGTTCTTTCTTTCAAATGTGTTGAAAATTAAACCCTAATGCTATACTGTTCAATAATATGTAGTTGTATATGCACCAGTCACTCTTCTACTCTTCATGCATGCTTGTATTATTATCTGTGCAAGACTTTCCATTATGTGATACTGTCACTAATGCTGCTATGCGTACGCCTACATTTTATTACATTTTTACTACATGTTATTCTACAAACATGGTAACATGGGAGAACGAAATAACAATTTTTGTTTTCTATCTACACTTTTTTTCCCTCTTAGGTCTTTAGAATATTTTAGAACATTTAGAACATAAAGTGATTATCTATCAAATGTGAAGAAATGTGAAGAAGATGATCGCAGAACATCCAGAGTTATTGATCCACAGCTGCCAACAAATTCAGATCCACTGTGACTAATGACTCGCAGAAGTATAACCTAATAGTTACATTTTCAGTGATTAGACTTTTATAAATTACCACCACAAACAGTCTCTAAATGGTGTCCAATAAAAAAGCTCGTAAATATTGGCCTATAGAAGTCTCATAAATTACCAGATAACTGAGTATCAGATATCCACATGGCATATTGCACAGCATGGCAAGCAATCTGTTATGGTACTGGAGCAAAAACACTACACATATGTTTATAGTAACCTAATCTCATGGCACATCAGTTTGATTGACCATAATTTATAGATTAGATGGGCCTCTTTTGACAGTAAAAAGGTTGACTGGATGTGGATATATGGATATCAGTTGAAGTGTACTCTCTCTGGGACTATCAAACCCGCAGTCCTTGACTTTCACATTTGAATGATATGTTAGATTTGGTACTTGACCACCATAAGACTTCATGTGCACTATACTGTATGTATTGAATGATTGAACTGTAGTCGTATTGGATATGAGTACATACAAAAAATAATGTATTTTTGATCTCCATAAATCTGTTTAGACCTCTGATCCAAAAAAAATCCAATCATCAGGTTGAGAAACTAGTGACCAGCTGAGTGGATCCTACATGTTCAGGCTGTCCAATTAATTCCTGTTATACTGATATATAGAGAGGGGGGAAAACGAGTGGGAGTGATGAATAGAGTGAATAGAGGTTGGATTAGATGACATTGGGGTCTGGGCCTTCGGCAGTACCTCCATTCTTACACACACACACACACACACACACACACACACACACACACACACACACACACACACACACCATCATTATTGTGTATCTCTGGGTCAATGTCAGGGAGAGCAGCCCTCTCTTATTACCGCTCCTCATTCTTAGGACATGTTATTTTTGTCTATTTAGAATCTTGTCCCTTTTTGCGTTGCCTCCCATTTAGAGGCATGTATACAGTAGGTGGCCAAGTCGAACTGCTCCTTCTCCCCACTCTCATACTTGCTCATTCTCCTTTCCACCTCCTCAAATCTGTCTTTGTCAAAACCCAAACTTCATTTCATCATCTTGGAATCACAAAATCGTTTCAAATGGCTCTTTCTTTGACGAGATATGCCAAGACTGCTCACAAGAAAATTGTCACAGTGAGACAGAAAAATACCGACTTTTTTTTTTTACTACCAAAATCTGCATTATTTTATTTTAACAGCATAAATTGTACAAAATTTTTAGTTGAATGCATATTTAACACCAATTTATAAACACCATGCTGAGTGTCTACGCCAACTTCATATAATTTTTACAAAATAAACAAAAGTGCATGTTTGGTCTGTAGTTTACATGTCCACATTTTGTTGCACATAATAATACACTGTCTACTATGGTAGTGAAAGATATTTATTTTTAAATAACTGACTTATTTGTAGCTCTGAGCATCAATATACAGGCTGTGACAAAAATGGTCTTTACATGAGTCGTAACTCATGAAATGAAAACATAAACAGCGTTATAAAAATGGTGACACACATGACACCCTGCTCTTATTATTGAACAACTGGTATGTTGATATACAAATGAAAATACCCACTAGCTATTTTTTCTTACCAAGTGCACCAAGAGATTGTAAGAAAATAGCAAGATAAAAGCACAGTGTCAATGCCACTTAATTATTGACTCGTCCAGTTGTTTTCTATTGGCTCACAAGACTGTTTTGTATGTCCCACTACTTTCCCCTTCAGTGAATTGGCATTTCTGCCAGGTGAATTTTTATTTGGTCTGATAAACCAGAGTTTTCATGTGTCTCCCATATCACTGTAGTAAAGAATCAAAAACCATAAATGCTAAGCTAAACCGTACATGTTGGCACCACTGCTTTCTATGTTTGATTTCCCATCCCCCTACAACACACCAGGGAAGGATGAGCCTAAAACCAAGAGGAGTGAGAGAGAAGTAACAGCTTCCAAAGAGAGATCAAAAAGAGGGCGGTTGGTTATCCAAGTCAGCAGCACCACACTATAAGAAAACCTTCACTCCTCACAGGCCTTTCTGTCAGCAAGTGCTCAAACCACCCCATAAAACCACTCAGCTGAGGAGAAATAAACCAACATCGGATGCAGCAAAAACAAGGTGTCAAGGGAAATGGTTTCATCAAGTTCAGCTCATAAAACGTAGATTTACGAACACGTCACGAGGGGTAGGTTTTGTTCACCCTGGAAACACTTCCCTTCAGAGTGTGTGGATCCCCGGCACTGACCACTGCATCTGTTTACACCATCGCGGGAGCTGTAATCAAGGCCAGGGTCGTAACTCACGTGGCCAGGTGAAGTGAAAATCGGGGCGAATCCAGTAAAATAGATATCGGATATAGCTCAAGAGCAAATAATATAGGCAGGGTGACGTGTGTGTCTCATAAAACACCCAGATAGATTTGTTACCCTCAGCTTTTGCTTGGGTATTACCCCCACCCACTAAAATCCATCCCCTTTTTCTCCTCACTTGGTCTGGTTTAATTTACCTTACCTGCAATACTCCTGTGTTCACTGAGTTCATTCTTCAGGATACTGACCTCAGAGAAAGTTGATGCTCATGAGCTGGATTCTGTCAGCAAACCCCCCCCCCCCCCCCCCCCCCCACCACCACCTACCTCCCATCGTCCTCATCACACTTCAACAGGACAGACATTGTGCCACATGGTGCCTGCATCTTTCACGAGACGGGTCACTTTCAATTCAGCCAAAGACTGTTTGAACCCCAACCTCCATAAATACATCCTCCAGCCCTGACCACTGTGCCTTATCAATCACATTTTCACTCACCCACAAGGTCAACAACAGCAACTAACCCTCCTCTGAATAAGAGTGTCTGTAAGACACTCTGGATAAGGGCGTCTGCCAAATACAATATATGACAAATACTATAAATGTAGAATAGATTTGGGCTGACAATTTCTCTCAGCAACTAATCATTTTCTTCTACATATTTAATGAAAATAAACATAGCCAGTACTTAAACAGATAAAATAGGTACTATAGTATATTCAACACAGTGCTGTTGAATTATCAAATATGATTGATTAGAAGCTGTTGTTTCACTTTCTATAACATCAGGGCTCTGACAATAATTTACATTTACAGCATTTGGACAACACCCTTATCCAGAATGACTTACATTTATCTCATCTATACATCTGAGCGTTAAGCGCCTTGCTCAAGGTAGCTTGGCAGTGCTGGGGATTTGAACTCACAACCTACCAATTGGTAGCCCAACATCATACCCACTGAGCTACCACTGCCTTACAGTGCCCAGTAGTTCTGACTATAAGGCATACTCACATGTTTATATTAACCTTTTGTATTTTCATTTCCATAATTGAAAAAATATATTCATATTTATTAATTTTGTACTTATATCCAAAGTGACTTCCAATACAGTTGAGACAGGATACAATCCAAGCATATAGCTTGATCAAATGAAGGTTCAAATTCCTACTTAACGGTCAAACAGTGACCCCCTTACAATCTTGGGATTGTCCATGCTGGTACTGTACTGTATAAAAATATTTTCTAAGTCTTTAAAAATGTATTAGGCCCACATTCACTCAGCAGTCTCCAGCAGCGATAAAGCGTTAGCTTTTACTTCTGGCAAATTCCCCCACCTCTGCACACCCCTGAGATGTGCCAGGGAAATGAGAGGTGCATTTGCATACCTGACTAAACAAATACAAATTAGATGAGACAATCAGCATGCATACCATGTGAGGAATTATATCTAAAACACCCATTTGTTGTGTTTTTATATAATGCAGTACTGGGTTTTAAGGCTTGGTGTGCTTATATTTAAAGGAGTGCTCAGGTTTGTGCTGTTGCAACACTGGGCTCACTTTGCCTGCAGCGATGTGATGGTCAGCATTGATTTTGGTGTTAAACTGTCCGTGCTGAAGTCACAGATGATGACCTCTTCAACGTGATATGATGAAAGGAGTTGGCAAGGAGTTGGCCACTCTCTCCAGCAGCATGTGGGCACAGCCATGGTACAGCCAGATGTTGTTCATATACTGTAGAAAGAAACTCTGATCTAAAAATAGAGATCCAGGGGACAGCTCCTTCTGTCCTACTGCTTCAGTGCTTTAATTAGAACTACCTGGGTCCGGAAATTTTAATACTAATGCTAATGCAGATCTGCTTGAATAGAACAGAATCCCATTTAAAAGCAAGATTGCACCGCTTGTGTTTGAAGAGGTGAGGCAAAGAAGTAAAATTCGTATCAGACTTCAAATATCACAGATACTCTCAGATGTGCCATTCAGAAGCATTAGATTTTAGAGACTGAGGTGAATGGTGAAAGCAGATTCTAGAGCACAACTAGGGTCAAAATCTTTTCTTTACAACTTTTAACCAAAATATCACACAATGGGAAACAACACCCGAGAGGGGTATGAGAAAAAATGAAGAGACAAAGAGGTGTCTCCCTGCTCCACATCCCTTTGATGCTCTTCAGCAGAGCTGAGAAACAAAGCCGTCATTAAGGAGAGAAACTTGTCTCCTGCAACTTTGAGGGCCCATCAGAATACACAAATCGAGTGAAGCTCTTGTCAGTGGTGCTGAGGTTGTTTTTCACATGTAGTATGCCGTATCCCAGTTGCCACACTCTGTCTCTCTGATTACAATTTACAGTCGAACTGCACACAGAATGCTGCAGAGGAAGGGGCGTCCTATTGTGCATCCTGCTGAGGGAACAATTGAGAAGCTCATTAAAAATAATACATCCATAGTCATTGCCAATTTATTTGAAATGTGTATCATCAAACTGGTAGGTTTTATTGTTCAGTAAAAGATAACTCATTATGTTTGTCAGCTTGAAGCTATATGTATGCCTTAACCCTCTCTGACTTTTGTCTTTCAATGATATGAAATAAGCAAACATCTCCAGAGAGCTACTTCACTTTTAATGTTTTAGCTGGCTGCAATATTCAGTTCACTTTTTTTTTTTCCTTTTTTACTTTTTGGTGGCTTTAAAACTGATTCAGACTGCCAATGATGGCAGATGGGAGCACTGAACTGCAAATTCTTGCCGCCATCCCATCTTTCCTGATCTTCTGTTGTGTCTTCTGGAGCAAGTGTGCCTTCCAAAGCCCACTCAAACAAGCATCCTGAACTAAGCAAGTCTGTCCTTCTCTGTGTTGCAAACTCTCACTCGAGGGTGTTTCGGATTGTTGTAGGTCCGGACATGGGCCAGATGTTCAAACATCGCCCCATGTTTATATCAGCGACAACAGGATGCTGCACGCTCCCCATTCTCTTTGACAAGGTAATCTTTTCCACATAGGCTTCTGACCCCCATTCGCACACCATCTGTCTGCAGCTCCTCCTGCATGTGCTATCACACACTAAAGGCTGTTTCCCTCTCCAAATATGTACTCAGCGATCAGGGGCATTATGAATTCAATTCAGTAGAGGATCTTTGAACAGTTGAACACTGATGGAACTCTACTACAGAGACTTGATTTTTTTTTTTTTTTTATCATCTTCAGAATATAAGTTACCACAGTTTTGGAAATTTTCCAGTCCATAGCAGATTTTCTCTGGCAAGGATGTCGTGAGTAATCCCCATTGTACACTTGCACAATGACATGAATTCCCATGTGGTGAATAACAGTTTTCTTTCTCATATCCAGTTTAAAGCTACTGCTATGGTATCAGAATAGGAGGGCTTGTGTGATGACCTCAGCAGTAATCCTGAGAGGTGTGGTAAGCCTGTGAGACATTTACATGACAAGTATGTAAACAGAATGTTTACGCACCAGCCATCTTGTGCAAACAAGCAGAAAAGAACAACAGCAGCATATTACATTATATCTAATGAACACCATAAACAACAATAAATCTCTGCCATTTTACCCCCACACACTCCCAAAACACAAGACTGGGTTGAATTACGTTTTCTATTATTAATACTATCATTATATTATTTTCCCCTCTTTTCATTCAAGTTTCTTGCACATGTAGCACTTGCCAGTGACAGAAGTTTACTACCACACAGCACTGCAAGACACTTCAAAGTGCCTGTAGCTGTTGACTACATTGTTAGCACAGCGCATGCGATCTCCAGCTCGCTGCAGCATGGTCGACAACATCCCTTCTTCCTCTCTACATATGTCTTATTAATGAAACGGGTGGGGAAGACGTGCAGAGACATCATTACTCTGACAATGCGATGCATTTGTTTGCCTGATGAAGCGATTCGGATGCACTTTCATGTAATATGTAGTGTAGCGTTCGACACAAACACAAGACTTTCTGTCCTGCGTGACTGTCGCGTGTACTGCATATATCAAGACAAGCAGGGAGTCAGAGTCACTTTTGTCAACAAGCTCCCAAATTGAAGGTGTAAATGTGGCAGCAGATGTAACACTGACAACACCCCCTTATTTCCCAAAAATGAGAAGGAAATTCAGCCAGGGGCAACAAGCAACCTTTTGAGCAACCGTTCTAAATTTGTCATAGAATATCTGAGTTTACAAACTCTAATCTTCCCCTGTCTGTATAGCACACATCAACCAATGATCTATATTTATAGACAAACCAAATGCTGCATCTATGCTTGGAAATCTTGCTTTTTGGTCCACTATAATGACAGAAAGTGACAATGACAACACAAGGGAGTCTTTCGTTTAAGATCTGGTGATGTTTTTCCAAATTAATGAGGAGAAACGCTACTTGAGTAGTACGTTGTACACTTGTTCACCCGGTACTGTAAAATCTAATACTGTAAAATGCACAGTGAGCTCACTCAGAGTCTGCACTGAGGTATCTTGCTTAAGAGCTGATGTGAATAGAACCAGCTTTGTGTTTGCACAACATGTGGTGGTTGTGTTTTCATTCCTCCTCTTTAATTAGCTGTGCTCTTTGTGACACTGTAGCAAACTGCGAGAATCTCTGTGTATATGCATATGTGTGTGTGTGTGTGTGTGTGTGTGTGTGTTCACATGGGAGTGGGTAGAATGATTGATGCAGAGGTTTGCATCTAAACATATGAAGGAGGTATGAAGAATGCAGGATCAGTAATGTTGTGTTGAGTAGGTAGACTACATGTGCATAATAATCATGTCTGTTTCTGTATACTTATACTAAGATACAGAATAATCTTTATATTAAGATACTTTATATTAAGATACAGGGCGGCTGTGGCTCAATCGGTAGAGTGGGTTGTCCACTAATCCACTACTCGTAGGGTTGGTGGTTCGAATCCCGGCCCGGGTGATCACATGCCGAAGTGTCCTTGGGCAAGACACTGAACCCTAAGTTGCCCCCGATGGCAAGCTAGCACCTTGCATGGAAGCTCTGCTACCATTGGTGTGTGAGTGTGTCTCATTTGTAAGTCGCTTTGGATAAAAGCGTCTGCTAAATGAATAAATGTAAATGTACTGTATCAAGTCAAGTCAAGTGGTTTTATTGCCATTTCAACCATATACAGTTGGTACAGTACCCAGTGAAATGAAACAGCGTTCCTCCAGGACCATGCTGCTACATAAAACAACACACTAATCACATGAAACGACGCAGAACTAAATAAGATCTACAAACATTCTGCACAAAGTGCACATGCAGACGTGTGCTAAAAATGCAGGACAGTATAGTACGACTAAAACAGGACAATAGGCACTGTAAGTGACAGTGTAACACCGAGCAGTACACAGTTTTAGTGCGGAAGTGTCTGATGTAACAGGTAGTGCAGAAAAATAAAAAAAATCCTGTGTATAATAAAGACAAGAAATAAAACATAATGTTTTTATTTTTTTATAAGTAAGTGGCAAACGTACAGCAGCAAAAGTACATGTAGTAAGTTTAGAAATGTGCAACAATTTCAAGTGTAGTGGGACGGTGTTCAGTTCAGTGTGTGTGTGTGTGTGTGTCAGTCCAGTCTCTGAGTATTGAGGAGTCTGATGGTTTGGGGGAAGATGGTTTTCTGGTGACTTTGTGTGTGGTGTAAATGTCTATGATGGAGGGAAGAGAGACACCAATGATCTTCTCAGGTGTCCTTACTATCTGCTGCAGGGTCTTGCGATCTGATACAGTGCCATTTCCAAACCAGGCAGTGATGCAGCTGCTCAGGATGCTCTCAGTGGTTCCTCTGTTGAATGTGGTGAGGATGGGAGGTGGGAGACGGGCTTTTTTCAGCCTTCGCAGAAAATAGAGGCGCTGCTGGGCTTTCTTAGTTATGGAGTCAGTATTGAGGGTCCAGGTGAGTTTCTCCATCAGGTGAACACAAAGGAATTTGGTGCTCTTGACGATCTCCACAGAGGAGTCGTCAATGTTGTGGAGAGTGGTTGTTCTGTGCTCTCCTGAAGTCAACAACCATCTCTTCTTGTTTTTTGACCATATTCAGAGACAAAAAAGAAGAGATGGTTGTATATAGCATACTGTTTATACTAAGACACTGTATACTTATACCAATATACCATATATGCTTTATACTAAGATACTTCATACCCTTTATGTTAAGACACTGTACAGTATAATGTACATGTTATACTAAGACACTGTATAATATTACTAATAAGATGTTGCTGTTAATAAGATGTTAATAAGATGTTACTATTAATAATATGATGTTGTACTCTGCTAAGACACTAAGATACTACTGTACATACTCTTTATACCAAGATGATGTGCTTTTTATACTAAGACTCTGCTACTCTTTATGCTACTATATAAGATGCTACTGTATATACTCTTTAATCTAAGATATTAAAGCATATTTATATTTAGATACTGCATACTCTTTTAATTACGATACTGTATACTCTTTATACAATACTGCAATCACTTTATACTAAGACACTATACAGTCCCAGAGCACTTTATTAGGAACACTATAGTAATACTAGGTAGGGAGTTCCTTTGCTTTCAAAACAGCCTCAATTCTTCATGGTATGGAAAGAACGGTCCTCAATATGATTAGTATAGTGTTCCTAATAAAGTGCTCTGTGAGTACTAATGTTCCACTGACAGTAATGAGAAGATCTACATTAAGGCTTAAGCTTATATGTGTGAATATGTTACATTGCATATGGTAGGCCTGTCAAGCAGTTATATAACTCAGTGAAAAGAATATCATGCCAGATAATTAGCAGAAGGATGCATTGCTTGCTTAAGATAAGATAAATGACTTAATTAATCAAGCTGACTAGACTTCATACACTAGTGAAATCGTCTCAAATAATTACACAAATAGTTTTTGAGTGAGTGAAGATTATTGAGTATATTATCTTAATGATTACAGTATACAGATTGTTGTGGGCATTAATGTTTAAATCAACAGCATTCCTTGAAATCTCTCGAGTCATTACATGTCTTGTGGTATATAGTTCTGATCTAGGGTTATTGCCATTTGGAGAGTTATAGAGAATCCCTAGGAGTCATAAATCATATAGTGCTGAAAACCCTAGCTTCTCATAGCTTCCAGTTTCATTCCTCTGTTTCTGTCATATCCAAACTACACCTCACCCTGTACAACTGAAGCTCAGGAATGAGATGAAGAAATCCAGACAGACTGAATTTCTCGCTGAAGGCTTCTAGCGTTGGTGTTCTTCCAACAAAAAATATGTGCCATCATACTGAGATGTGCCAAGGTGAGCAGGCTCTTTCTCAGCATGTACTTCTGACTTGTTAAGAGAAGGAAAACACTCACAAAAGACTAACACGCGTGAACCAAGTGACTTTTTTTGTTGTTGTACAAAAGCACCAGAGGTCTATTCGCAATCTGGTGGGAGGCAGATTGGAATGCTGTGATGGCTTTTTGGTTTACTCCCCCACCCTTTCCCCCTTATCCTAGCACCTACATACACCTCATCCACTTCTCCGATTCAACCCTTGGGGGTGTGTGCTGAGAGCAAGAACACTCTGGAAAGCATGTACACTTCTCTTACTTAAACCTCAACCCCCAACCTACAGTGTCTGGTTAAAAAATGCACATGAGCTTGAGTGGGATTTTGGGCACACTCCCACACACACACACCCACACATACCACAAGAAAAAATCCAGTACACACATGTCCACAATCCCTCTTATCCTCTGTTTCTCACACATACACACGGCAGTGCGGGCATTTGAAGAATGCCAGGGTCTGCATAGCTGTGTAGGCCTTCAGTATTATACATGTGAGTACCCTCAGCAGACAAAGCTGGGTGAGGGGGTGTCAGAGCACGGAGGTTGTGCATTATCCATGTAATTTTTGGACTGAGATGCAGCAGCTGAAGGGCAAACTTCGCAATGTTCTTGCTGTGCCATGTAAGAGGGTTCTGAGGCGATGCTGTCTTTCAATCGCGCCAGTGCTTATAGTGTCTAGGGGCCATGTATAGGAATGAACTTACACAAGAGTTTGAACCTTTCTGTGTACATGCAAAATTGAAATAAATTAGCATAATTGCCATTTATTAATAGAAAAACCATCAAATAAAAATGAATGGTTTCAGTAGGATAATTCACTGATTTGTATTTTCTACCAGTGTTATAGTGTAACACTTGTGATTCAACGATGAGGATGTTGTGCTTCATTAGTATTCAGTAGCCAACAGGGTAGTTGGCATAGAGGATCTCTGCTAGTTCATACCAGCTTCCTTGTCTGGCACCCCGCCTGGTGCAGGGATATTCTGGGGTGATAGAGGGGGAGGGTTAGGAATGGGATGGGGAGATTGGCGGTGAAATGGGTAGGCACACATTTTCTACTTCACTTGCCAAAGTATGCTTAATGCCTACTAAGGATAGTGTAGTATTTCTTACAGCTGTGTTTGTGTGTGTGTGGTAGAGTGGGTGTGGGAGTGGTTGGATGTAATGCAGGAAAACTAGGTCAGATGTTCTGGAAGATGTTGTGAACTTGTCACCTTGGATGCAACTAGACTGACTGAGCTTTGTGCACAAGAAAGAGGTTTTAAGGTCAAAAGAACATGTAATCAAAAAATCACAAGCATGAACTCCATATTGTAGTCCAGCAATCTAACCCCAATGACGCCATTTCTGAAAGGACACACTACCTTTTATATCCAAAGAATGTGAAAGAAGACAAACAGGTAGCATCACTTTTTCACACAGGGCCATGATGGTTTGGATTTTTTTCTCCTTTAATAATAAACACCTTCATTTACAAATTGCATTTTGTGTTTACTTGTGTTGTCCTTGACTATTGTTTAAATTGGTTTGATGTTCCGAAACACTTAAGTGTGACAAACATGCAAAGGAACAGGAAATGAGGAAGGGGGCAAACACTTTTTCACACCAGTGTGTGTATATATATATATATATATATATATATATATATATAAACACACACACACACACACACACACACATACATATATATATACATATAGTGTGTATGTGTGTGTGTGTGTGATGTGAATGTGAGGTCAGTCTTTGACATTTTAAAGTTTTTGTGTTACAGCTCCTGTCACCACTCACACACATATACACAAGCTACTTGCATGGATCTCAGCCCAATGATGTGTCAGCTCCTCACTGGGCCAAGGACAAACTCAAGCCCTGGCATTGCCAACTGCAGTAAGTCCTTCAGCACCTTCTCTTTCTCGACTGCACCACAGGAAATAATTTTTTCTAGAGAGATGTCTAAAATTCGGAGTCATGAGCTCAGACTTTTGCGGAAAGTACAAATCCTCCACTGCTCATCCCTGGATTAGCCCCCTTGCGCTGAATTTAATGAAGAAGACTAAGTCCATTCCACCAGCTTCCACCAGCTCAGCACTAGACATGATCATGAAGTGTAGCAAGGACAGACAGGATGAGAGAGAGGCAAGCAGCTGTCTACAAAAAGGGTCTTTTTAATTTGGTCTCTGTCATGGAAGCGGTTCGAGTGGAACGCTCATCTGTCTGTCACTAGAATACTCCATGTGACCAGCTGATGGATCACAGTGCAGTGCAGCATTAGGAAGGCCAGTAAATTGGCCCAGGGGACTTTACTCAGTCTCATTCCCTGGCTAAAGTTGTGTCAGTTCTGGAAGGCTGAGGAACAGCACAGTACACAAGAGGCCATTTATGAGGAACATTCATCCAAGGCGGCATTTGTCAGCAAAGTGGTTTACATGTGTTTAGTGGAGTCTGGAGGCCAAGCAGCCTCTTGAGGGATATAGCTGATAGATTTCATTTGAAATGAATCGCCATATAATTTGGAAAACTGCCAGAATTAGCTGCAAGGAAGTGGAGGGCTTGATGGAGAGTGCACAAAAGAGGAATGATTGTGTCATGGGTTTTGATTTCTGTGCAAGAAAACAGTTATTCACTGGAGGGTTTACTGCATATCATCAGGACAAAGCAAACAATCTCCCCTGTTCCTATAGTCAAGAAGCCCTACAGTAGGCAATTTAGATTAGCACTAAATGATTATTGAACTAAATAAGGTTTAAAGTCAGTGTTGAATCATAGCATCACAATGAGCTCAATCAGTTTAATACATTTAAAGTCTGCTGAAAGGAAAATTGGAACTGAAAAGCACTTGGACCGCCAGCCTCTGCGAGAGCCAAGAGAGTCTGTGGGCTGTAAAATTCGGACTGACTGGCACACTTTAGGCACTATGCTAAGAAGTGAATTCAAGTTGATTTGCCACAAATGTCCAAGTGGCAAAAGTTGAACAGAGCCTCACTGTCAACCAACAAATTGAGATAAACCGCATGAGGAAACTGCTTGCGACTTTCACTTTGAGAATTGCAAAGTTAAGCAGGAAACTCTGGGGGAAAAAACAACTCGGATGCTTGGAAGACAAATGAACATAACTCAGAGACAGTAAGAGTAGGATAAATGGATACCGATACCCTGCTCAATCTGCAGTGAAAAGCTTCCTTCTACCTGTGTCCGCTCTGAGGGGATAGAGAGAGAGAGAGAGAGAGAGAGAGAGAGAGAGAGAGATGCGTCACACAAGACGTACGTGTGCAATCAAGCTCAAAGCATTGAGACGCAATCACAGGCGACACTGCCTTAGCCTCAGAGCAACCATTCATTACAGTTATCCCGAGGCAGGTTACTGCATTTGCTATAACCCAGCATTGAACAGCAGGGAATCTGGAGACATACACCCGAGGAGAGAGAGGACAATATTGTTCTGTATCTTATAGCTCTGTACCTTATAGCTCTCTTAACTGGTAGAGTGGTGAAATGAAGTGGCAGACTGCTTCTCTGTCTCTCATGCGATTAAGCCGCTAAGGCCTGCTAGTCCTCCCGTCTCAAAAAGCCAGAGAATATCTGTAATCCATGTGATACGGGGCTGAAATAGCAGTCATAGTGTTTATCACCTCGGATAGTCCCTGCACATGGACACATAGAGATGCAGAAAGGCAGAATAATGTGCCGAAGGAGCAAAGTAATAAAAGGGGAGAAAACTGTGACAAACAGGATGAGAAATGCTGACTGACAGTCACCATACTGTAGCATACTAGAAATCATTAACCTGGGCCATAGCTGAACCACTAAACAGTCACTGTATTGAACAGCATTGTGCAAAGGGTTCCACATGGCACAAGCATAAACTTGCAAATCCCACAGACGATGCCAGAGTTCATTTGAAATGACTGCTTTATTGAGCTCTCCTTGCAGATTGTTTTGTTAAGAGTTTTGCAACTGCAAGTTAAGCCAAGAAAAGGGCAGAACACGTGCCTAAAAGTTTGAGGCCAAATGCGGGCCAACTCTGGACCACCCTAAAACAGAGTGGAAAGCGGACTCCACTGGACTGACAATATTTGCAGGCCTTGAAACTTTAGTAAAAGAGCAGGTTGTCAGACAAATTGGGGCAGTAGTGAGGTGACAGGTACAGAGGTGACAGGTGACTGTCAGTGAGGTAAAGAGTAAGTGAAGGGCTGGAATAAAGAGAGAGTGTAAGAGAGGGAGAAGGAAAGAAGCCCAGGTGTTCAAATCTCTCCTGGAGGACACATAGGCTACAGCAAGGATGTGAAATAGGAGGGATTTCCTGCGGCACGGGCTGTAACAGTCAGCCTCAGGGAGGGATTATGGTTATATCTCACCTGCCCAAATGTTTGCATTAAATTAAATGACAAACATGTGGATGGCAACTGCTGACAAACTCCACATATTAACCATACAGGTTTTTAAAACGAATTTACTTGATGACTAACCAGTGTTGACCAATTATAAATCAGACAATTAAGCCAATAATGGAGGGAAAATGACAGAACAGTGTTGTTTTTCAAATTTTTTAAGAAAGTGCATTGTGCATCACATCTGCTGTGTGAAACATGACAGATATGGGGTGAAAAACACAGACTAAAATCTTTAATAGATTTTAGGGGTCGACACAGTGGATTACCCCTCCGCATATTGATTCTGGCACAAGTTCTATGCAGGATGCCCTTCCTGACACAACCCTCCCCATTTTCCAGGCTTGGGACCGGCACTGAGAGTGCAGTGGCTCATGCAACCCTCCAGTGGCTGAGATTGGTTCTCTGACTGAAAATTAAACCCATGTCACGGCGATGAAAGCACCGCATGATAGCCATTAGTCCACCAGGGAAGCAAAATCTCCAACATAGTTAACAGGTGAAAAATATACAAAGCATATAGGAGAATTTGATGAAATCTCAAAGATCAGGGGTGTCCAATCCTATCCATAAAGGGTCAGTGTGGGTGCAGGTTTTCATTCCCATCAAGAAGGAGCCACATCTGATCCCAGCTATTTAGTCTGGCTTTCAATAAATTCTGCTTGGTTGGAATGGAAACCTGCCCCGTCACCCGCCCTTTCCGGATAAGATTGGACACCCCTGTCATAGTCATAAAATATGCGGTGTCACTACAATATACGTATTTAACATGTGTGAATGAAAATGAATATTGTATATACAGTAAACTTACCTTTGACCCTAAAGTGAGACTCCAAGGATGTGAAGTATCTGAGTCATGAGCTTATACAGGCTGAACGCCAAGCTAGTGCGATTGTTTTACATGATGCTGCACTTCTCTAGTTATGTGATCACTGTGTGACTAAGTCCAGGCAAATGGTCTTGTGATAGAATTCTTAAAGATTTTTTGTCAGTTATCCTCAGGCCTTCAGCAGTTACCCTGTGTGCCTCCTGGTTTAACACATTACTAACAGGAGGCCACAAAGCCACCTGAAATGAAAGGGCTGTGTCTTACAGCCATATGCTTTTGCCATTACACAGTAACCCTATACCCTTTGATGTTGAGTACAGATCATATTCCAAGAGCCCTAAACTCTTGCCTCTCACCTCCAAAGAAACGGGCAGAACCCCCAACATTTCTCTCTTCCATCTTTGATCTATATAATCATGCATCAATTGATTTATATACAGTTACTTTTTATGTGTGGTCTGCATGAAGCCTGTCACAAGCACTCTGATGAGGTCAGGTATGATGATAATCTTGAAATGGATTGGAATTATCACTGGCTGTCATTTCATTTGATTTATATGTATGCACATTCAGACAATAACCACTCTGTACACTCCCAGACACTCTGCCTCACCCTGCCCTGATCTGTCTTTCAGAGCTCATGGCATCCTAACATCCGTGCTCTCCTCTGTACTTTTCCTCAATTGCATTTTAATAAGCCGTGAGTGTTTACATTCCAGCCCATCCATAGACTGTGCCCCCCAGCCCTCTACACTCAGTTGGCATCAACAGGGCTGTAATAGAAAAGTGCAGTCCATTGTACCCCTCATTACTGTATAATTATGTTCATTTTGTACTGTGGGGGAAAAAATAAATAAAGATGTGCAGCAAATGGATTACATGCTTTCACCCAGGATTCAGGAGCAAACAAGAGGGAAAGAACTCTGTAATTTTTCTCTTCTTTTGCTCTCACATGCAGCTCCTGTTCCAATGGTGAATGGGAAAATCCATCCATCTGACAGGAGCCTGTCACATTCCATGGCTTGGAGGCCGAAAGATACCTCTGTCTGATTCTGTAGAGTTGTTATGTATGAAAGGGCTGGCTGATTCCTCAGCCCCAGTGCCAACATGCTGATAAGCGGGATGACATCTGCAGCACATTATTCCACCGCTGTTCTTTGTGCAAGCTCAAGATTGGGGGTGGTAGAGGGTAAGGGTGGGGTTATGAGGTATCGGGATGAGTTGGGAGGGAAGCAATTACCCCCATTCAAGGAAAAGTCTTCGCTGATGAAGGTGCTAGTGGCGAAGAGGGTCAGGAGAGTATTTGAAGCAATTCACTCGCTCACACACACTCTTTTGGGTCTTCGCATTCTCCATCTCCCCAATTCACAGGCTACATCTTCAATAGCGTAATCCACTGCTCAACGCCTCACAGACCTCCCACAAAACTCTCTCTGTCTAGCTGCCAGCCCTTAGCATACACACAACACATCCTCATAATGCTACAGAAATTGAGTTCCCTGTGAGTGTCACTCATTATTCATGCTGCAGGAGAAGAAAGCTCTTCTGAGCATGAGGGACTCAGGGGAAGTAGTAGCAGAGCTTATGGTTTCATATTATGAAATTTATGGGACCTTCACAATCTTCTGTCCCATCATTTCCTAGACCTACTATGGTCTCTCCATCTTCTCTCCCTCAACACCTGTTCCCAATGCTGCCTATGAGCGGTCCCAACAAGGGGGTAGTGCCATGGCTGGGGGCGTTAATAGTGGAGTTTAGATCCATAATGGGCCTGATGATGTCAGCTGGAGAAGCATCCCAGATCTCTCAAGGGACCAGTGGGGGAGGACAGACAGGAGAGAAGACTTTGAACTGCAAGCGAGTAACTTGTCCTCACTATGGAAGAGGAAAGAGAGAAGACAATGCCTGTGGCAACATAGGCTTTCTTAGTATAATAATACAGGCACATGCATACTGGAAGACCGAGATAGAGGGAGAGGGAGAGAAAGAGGGAGAGAGAGAGAGAGGAGAGAGAGAGAGAGAGAGAGAGAGAGACAATCTGCCAAAATGTTTCAAAGTCAAAGTTAGGGTTCAATTTATGTATAGGCGATGCATTAATTAACTGCATTAATTATATTAGTAGAAGGTCCTCACAAGAATAATGTGTCTGTGTGTTTGCCATTTATTGTAAAAGAATATCATTTCTATTTGAGAACATGAGTTTTATATGCATATAAATGCTACCCGAGACATTCCTCCCACAGCTATCCTTATCTATGATTCCACGCCTGTAGATTTTATGGGTGGCTGGTTCTCTCTAGTTAAGTGTCAATTATAATGCTTTTCTGACATTGCGCATGAATTTTCAGCACATTCGTTTACGGAAATCAAGTGGCTCGCAATGGTTTTATCCCCTTAGCCCTTAATCCTTATTTACTCCAGCTGTTTTCATATTTTTATTGCTCACAAAAGCATTAACTTTCACTCATTTGAATAGCATGCAAATTCACACAGTTACTTTGAGTTTTTTGAGGCTGTATTTCACACTCTTGTGGTCTTAAGAAAGGAGACTGAAAAGGCGATTGTGATGAGACGGGAGAGCGGATTGCGGAGCTGGTTTGATTTGATTTTCTGAGATGATACGAGAGCCAGGAAGTGCAGAGGGAGTACTGAATCAATAGGCGTGTAGTAATTAGGCCCCATTAAAAAAAGAACTTCAGAGGGAGGAAGGTTATAAAATGTTAATGAGCCTTCAACCCCGGCTCTCTCCAGCTGTGTGTATGGATGTACAGCATGAATGTGTGCCTAGTATCCAGTCAACATTTAACCACTGGTAGAAAACATCCCATAACACAAACACTGCTCAATGCTGTCTGGCATGCACTTGTAGTAATTAGCATTAACTTTCAGTAGAGCCTAATATAGTTTTGCTCTCTGTGCTATATGTTCATGTGTGTGTGTGTGTGTGTGTGTGTGTGTGTGTGTGTGGTTCCTTGCACAGTGACACACTGTTCCTGTGACGAGGACTGCATGGTAATTTATTGGCAGTGATAGCTTCCCGCAGACAGTCTGCCTCCTTCAGGGGGAAGGTAGGGGCACTAATGGAGGTGGGCTCAGGCCTGATCAATACCAGCATGGCAAGTCGCCCAACCCCACAGCTGCTGCCAGGAGAAAAGGCTCTGGTAATGGAGTAAGGAGGAGGTGGAGGAAGAGGTGGAGTGTCAGCGGTTGTCCTCACATCCACAAAAAAATGCTAGCCACTGTCATACTGGACAAGCTTGAAAAGTGGGACAAAATAGGTTCCAGTCAAAATAACCACCAATGGCCTCTAATAGTCCTCTCTGTCCTTTTCTCCATTGTCTGCCAAATTTCAGTACAGTGATCTCATACTGGCAAATTGACAAGATGAAGAAATGACACCATGATCTTTCATTCATATCTACTCAAGACTTGTCGCTTGTGGTTATGGATCCTTTTGGATGGGGGAAGGTAATACAAGTTTCTTTGCTTAGGAGGTAGAGAGATGTGGCCACTATGTTGGTAAACCTGGTGCAGGATGACTAGTCATCTCTATCTTACTCCAGTCCAGCAGTCTGCCAATCCCTCTTGCTAGATGAATGGATTGCACACACCTCCAACAATTGAATTAGTTGGAGAGCATTCTCCTCCATATCTGGGTTGGTAATGCAATATAGCATCTCCTGCTGGCCCACTGCAAGGAAAAGAGATTCATGCTTGGGCTCGTTTCAGAGGTGACAGATGGCGCATACATTATTGTGCTTTTAGCATGAGGCATACCAACATTATCCTTACTGACAGCAGTATAAACATTGCAGTATGGCATGGACTGATATCTCCTCTATCCACTATACCATGCAACCTTATAATCTATCTCCCACTTTGAACACTAGTCTTTACTAATGTACTGGAACCATTATGTTGCATTAATGATTTATGCATTCAATTTATCACTTGTCTCTGAGTGTAAATAGGCATGCAGTGGCTGGTTGGGTATTTAAAATGAGATTAGTGAAAATGTCACTAACAGAACTGATAACTGAATCATCAGTAAGACATTTTGTCAAATTTGGTGTCTGTATGTGAGTTTACTCACTAACCACTTTATTGTATTTACAATGACCGGTGGCACCTCCTTTCCCCTTGCTTCTCTCAAGAGACTGGACCAGGTTTCCCAAGTATGGCATCAGCCAGACAGACTCTGTCACTGGACCTTGAAGAGTGAGTGACTGCATTAAAGCACCACTCAAATTCTGTCTGCTAGAGCTGGACCCAGGCTGGAGTCTGAGAGCCTACCCACTTTTAATTAACACCTGACTGCACCGACACTCCCTAAGCATTGTTTAGCAAACAGTAAGACAGCCTGTTTGGTGAATAGAAGCTTAGTCATCATCGTCAGTAGCATTGGCTCACCAGCTCCCTGGCAGTAGTGGACACAGTAATCTGATTACACTCTCCTGTTCCACATGCCATATCTCATACTGCATTGAAGCGCCTCCTATCTGAACACTCTACTCATTAATGGCCACTTCGGTGAAACAGTTTGTGTAGTCCCCATCCCCCTCAGCAAACGAGCATGATTTAATTTTACAGGTGGTACAACAGCGTGGTCACCAAATCTTGGTGGTGAAGGGGGAAGAAGAAGGAGGAGGAAATGGCAGACCTGATTAACATCCATGCCTTAGGCTCGCACTGAGTGTTGGGCAGGCACAGGCTTTTTATCACCCTGTAGGGGGGCAGGTTGACCTTGATTTCCTCTCTGGAGTGGCAGGAGAGAAAAGAGTCAAGATGGACGCCAGAACAGTCTAGCACATATACACCTGACCCACATTTAGCTAGTCACAGGTATAGAAGAGTGCTATCAGAGGCAAATCTATTTACAGCAGTTTATTCCTAAACTCCCCCCTTGTCTATGATGCTTTAGTGGGTCACTGTCTGTTGTGAATGGTCATAGTTGTTGCCATGCTTGCCGCATCGTCTTCTGTCTGCCTGGCTGCACATTAGCAACCAGGCACAGGAACTGGATCAATTATTCACGAGAAGTTCATCCCTTCTTCCTCCATTCCACAATCCCTTTGTGGGTCTACTGGATGGAGTGGGAATGGAGAAAAGATGGGAGGGTGTGTATGCCAGCTCTAGACACCCACAGCTCAGCAGGAGAGCAGGCCCCAACTACAGGACCTGCAGGCAGAAATAACACTCGTCCATGAATCTCTCACTTCTTACATGTTCCAGCTTATAAGCAGTGTGTCTTTTTTTTCCTGGCATGTGTTCTACGACAGGGCTGTTTTTAGCACACACCTGCGTATGTAAGTCACTAGGACAAGCATAGAGAACCAAGGCAAATGTCAAGGTAGTGATACTGACTTTTAATCTGATTTCCTTTTTCTTTCCCCTTTGGTATAGCTTCTCTCTCTGATGTTTTGCATGTGTGTTCCCCATGGCTTCTGTGACATGAGGACACAATGCCTTTTATATTTTGTGTGAAATGTCTCAGAGAGTGAGATTACCCCTGAATCTGTATAGTTCAGATGCCACTCTGCAGGAGATCCATAACATTTCTCCATCAATGTGCCAGTGTGACCAAGGCATGTGTAGGGGGTTAATTTGCTTGCTTGAACCATGCACAATTAAAGCCCTTATAAAGTTCTCCTTCTTCCTTTTTTATTCCTTCCCTGCTCCATTTGAGCTTTTCAACACCCAAGATGATCAAGCTCCACAGCACGTAACACAAAGCAGAATTTTTGTCACCTCAAATAAACAGAAACATCCCCAAGACACTGACTAACAAAACCATGAATGGAAAGAACACTTGGGGAAGAATAAATGAATCCGTGGGCCTGGCAGAACAGCATTAATACCTAATTATGTAAAAAATAAAGAGGATTTTCTTTTCATTCTAATCTGTCTATACAAAATGAGAACGAACGTGATTTTGTTCTCTTTTTGGATTCTCTGTGTTAACTGTAGAATAATTGCAAAGAAGATCTAGTCAATCAAAACTCTTTTAATTTGAATTTTCTCTTTGAAAATTTGCCTCCATGACAGTAAATGAGTGCAGTTTGTTAATATTATTGATGTTATGCGTCAGGAATCTTCGATTGAATGTAGGATTTAAGTTGAAAGTTTAAATCTTTAAAGCTCCTCTAATACAAGCTGCAGAAACGTCCATTAGAACATTAATGTGGGCTGTTCAATGGCCACACTTTGCATTTTTTCTCCTAAACATCCCACATTGTGCTCTCAACTATCTGCCCACTCCACATATCAGTCCGTATGACAGCTAACGAAGACATGGCACACAAAAGAGATTGTAGAGACCAGCATGTCCTGCCTATACCAACCAGGGCAGATAGCAATCCTGAAGATTGGAAAAAGGAAGTGGACCTGACGAGAAGTGTGATACTTCTTTGACAAATTAGTGAACACAGGATACAGACATGTAGGTAACGGTGAAGCACATGCCATTTAGCCTCAAAGCAATTCCCAGGCATGTCGAAATGAGTGAAGGAGAAGCTAGTCACACCTTGTAAGTGGCATCTGGAAACTACTCGATCAAATGCAGGGAAGTTTGATTAGTTGAAGAAGATTTTCATGGTGAGAAACTATCTGAGTAGCAGCAGTGTGCTCTAATGCTCTGTCAGTTTGCGGTCACGCCACTGCAGATGTCTCATTTGCAGAAATGAAACTGAGCGGTGATATAGTCTTGTAAAGAATTGTGATGGATGTCAATTTGATTTAGGTCATGCAGAGTGCATATAAAGTGATATGACTGAGTTAAGCAATTTGACAGCCTCCTGATATCATTTAAGAGTGATTTGTAATGACTTTTAGATTCTGTGATGGGCAAAGGTGACCAGAAGTGCATGCCATAATCTGTGTTTGAGAGGTGGTATTACACTGGGTGTGTACTGGATAACTTAATGACATTAGGTTTACTGAGGAAAATGTTCATCATCCTAATACAATTTGTGAAATATTTTCTTGGTCTGACAAACAAAGCTGGCCTTCGGGTGCCATCAATAGTTAGAGTGGACCATAGCGTCTAGCTTTGCGGGATGCACTGTAGGGAACACGCTTACATAACACAGGTAAAGTGGAAGCTGAAAGGGAAGTGGGAGCATGCTGCAATAAGAAATATGCTTTAAATTGTTTACATTAATCAATCCTGGTTCTTTTTTCAGCTCTGAAAGGCCACAAGACTTGCATACTTTTACATTTTCCATTCTCTAATACTTGATTTAAGTCATTGGATAATGAGCGATTTCATAATAGGTTGATCCAGGTGTAATGGAGCATGGGAGCAGGAACAGTCCACATGCATTCTTCATTTGAACAAGCTCATTCAGCTGTGTGATAGTGAGTAGTGGAGCTTGGCACAAGTTCTCTTCCCTCTCAAAAGCATGTGCTTTAGCCTCTTCTTCACAAGACTGGCTAATAGGAGTGTGAGAATGCTGGACACAAATTCATCTCAGCTTCGAACAGAGAACGTGGCTATGACAGAACTCCATCAATTTGTGCTGTCAGGAAGTGACAGCATGGCTATGCCCACTCTTTCATTCATTCAAAACTCTCTCTCTCTCTCTCTCTCTCTCTCTCTCTCAATAACCTAGACCCTTTCTATTCTTCCTCTGAAAACCCTCAGTCAGCCCTCAGGGGAACAGCTGAGCCCCAGTTCGATGCTGTCTCCCATCTATTTCTGCACACTCTCCAAAGCAGGCTTCAAAATACTATTAGCTCTCCGTCTGTTTGTCTCTCTCTTCTCCAGGGATATCAGGAGGTTTTCACAAGTTCCAGTTCCCAGAACCAATGTGGGAAGAGTTTACAGCATATAAAATGGGGGGGAGGCACAAATGATGGGGAGTCTGGGAAAGTCTGCACTGCAGAAAGACAGGAGGCGAGGGGGCGGATTGCAGTTTGGTAGAATTCAGCCAGTGAACAGTGAGGATAGTTGCAGGGGCTGTGGGTAGTTTGCCACATTTTTTTCGCTCACATCAAGCAGAGAGAGTGTCTCATTACTGTGTGTGTGTGTGTGTGTGAGTGTGAGAGAGAGAGAGAGAGAGAGAGAGAGAGAGAGAGAGAGAGAGAGAGAGGGGTGAGTGGGTGGATTCTTCAGAAAAGGCTAGGGCCTCCAAGGTTCACTAATGCTAGAACGAGGTAAGTATGAAGTGAGCCACACAAGCAGATGTGAACCATAGCATAATTAGGCTGCATGGAGTCTTTGAGAACGACTCAAATTTTTGGCTGCACGCTCCAAAGCTCAGCACTATCAAACCACATTTATGTCTTAGTGTCTCAAATGATTTTGACGGCATCCCTTGGTTTCTGTGGGGAGGACGGCAGATTGAAAACAGCACCACAGAAATTCTGCTGAGGTTTTGCAAAATAATCAGACATCACATGCATTAAACACATCCATGTACCCGACTACACATCTCAAAATAAATTGATCTCAATTCTCATAAGATCAAGACACTACACCCCCCCCCCCACCCCCC
>JAFFST010054002.1:29642-42529 GCA_022414735.1 Noturus placidus
AATTCTTACCTCATGTAAAAAAATTTTAAAAATCCAATTACTCCAGTTAGTCATTTACATTTAACTCTGATTTATATGACTGTGATGCCTTGATTGAACACAAACAAACAAACAAACAAACAAACAAACAAACAAACAAACAAAGGGGAGGGGCTAAAGTATTGCAATTGAAAGAAGAAAGAAAGAAAGAAAATTTAAGGAAATGCTAGAGGTATGGAAGCTGAGGAAAGAAAGAAAGAAAGAAAGAAAGAAAATGGGAGAAGTATGGCAGCTGAGGAAAGAAAGAAAGAATAAGAAAATGGGAGAGGTATGGCAGCTGAGGAAAGAAAGAAAGAATAAGAAAATGGGAGAGGTATGGCAGCTGAGGAAAGAAAGAAAGAAAGAAAGAAAATTAGAGAGGTATGGTAGCTGAGGAAAGAAAGAAAGAAATAAAAGAAAATGGGAGAGGTATGGAAGCTGAGTAAAGAAAGAAAGAAAGAAAGAAAGAAAAAGAAAGAAAGAAAGAAAGAATAAGAAAATGGGAGAGGTATGGCAGTGGAGGAAAGAAAGAATAAGAAAATGGGAGAGGTATGGCAGCGGAGGAAAGAAAGAAAAAAGAAAGGCGGCAAAGTTATGGACCCTGAATACTTAAATACAAAAAATACAAATGAATACACCAATTTACATTACAATTTACATAGTTTGTGCGTGTGTGCGCGTGTGTGTGTGTGTGTGTGTGCATGTGTGTGTGTGTGTGTGTGTGTGTGTGTGCGTGCACGTGCTTGAATTCAGACCTTGTGTAAAATACATAAAAATCCAGTTCATCTTTAGTCCTTTACATTTAGTTCAGGTTTAATCATTGCCCTTGATTCCTCCTGAGTAAAGCACAGAAGTGGTAAAGTGTACAGAATTCCCAGTGGGCCTCTAACCCAGGCCATGTGTGCAGGATCTGTGTGTCCGGCTGCAGAAGACTGACAGCAGATCTGCTTTAAACATGCTCTGTAGGCTCTGAGGAAACGGATCTGCCTTCTGCAGAGGTGCACATGACTTCACTCCGGCTGGAAAACATCAGCCCTGTGTGTAAAGTGCAGGAGTAAGGAGCCCAGTGTGGGCTGGAATGCTGTCCCGTTCACCCTTACGCCTCCAGAGAGAGAGAGAGAGAGAGAGAGAGAGAGAGAGAGAGAGAGAGAAAGAGAGAGAGAGTGTTTGTTGTTCACATCCATCACCTCCTGGCGCTGACCAACAACTGACCCATCTGTCTGCAGATAATTGGAAACCTGTCTGCATGACTAACTGATAAGTATCCAATATTTACATTTGCATTCTTGTTAAAAGATTACGTCTGGCCTTTTTTGTCCTGGGAATGTGTAGTGTGTTGACTGAAATTAAGCAGGAATGTTCTCTTAACATTCTCTTAACTCTGCACATTAACTTTTTTTTTGCACATTTTTCACTTGCTTAAAAAAAACAAATTTACAAGTGATTGTTCTTCATTAGTTTTTCCTCAAATTATTTTACATTTCTTCATCTTCAGTAAGTGCTTTATCCTGGTCAGGGTGTATACCAGGAACAGGGCAGGGAACAGGGAACAGAGCTCTCATTAACACCTATGGGCAATTTTGCTTCACCGATTGCATACGACATGACATTCAAAATCTCCGAATCACTGACCTTTCACACTACATGACTTTAATGACTTGTGATCAGTTGTTCGGTGTAACTCGGATATGAGGCGTTCACAAGACGATCTTTCACTTGGAGAGATGCCCGCCAAAGCACAAGTCAAACCTGCTTGAGAATATCAGAGCCTCTGCGATCACTCGGAGACTGAGAAATCATATTCCAATCCAGGATATTATGAGAAACAATGTCTTTGCCATGTTTTTTGCTGGGATTGTCCGTAAAGGCAATGCTTCATGATACTGGCCCTCTAAACCAACAATAACTAAGAAAAACCAGTACAGTCATGCTGATCGGTCTAATGACTTGACAAAATCCATACCAATGTATTCAAAAAGGTTCTGGATTAATGATAGGGGAGTAATGCTGCATTTGGCGTGGCTGGCAGATTAACCAACTGACATTCGTGGCATTGCGTACAACACCAGTGTGCTTTGCCATGGACTCCCAGCTAATAAAAGCTGGACATGAGCCAATGTAGTGTTTTATCTACCCATACATACCTGGTCATGGCGGGCCCAGCGGTTCTTAGGCACCAACAACTGAGTTAGTGATTCACAGCTCTGAGTGTCCTGGCTCATGGTGTACAACCTATTCAGACTAATGGTGAAATAGGGGTAGGCCATAATACATGCCCACCTATGATCATAGCCTGGTTAAAGGCATGCCATAGTTTATCATTACAAGACTGCTCCAAGGGAATCAGACAGGGGCATTACTGATGCAAGAGGTATCAATCGAACCACCATCTCCGAATCCCACCGGTCCCAGTTGCTGTCACTGATGCAAGAGGTATCAATTAAACCCCCATCTCCGAATCCCACTGGTCCCCTGTTGCTGTCACCTGATGCGGCATTGGCTTCACAAACCACATGCTCCTTCACCTCCAAGCATTCACACAGCCAACTGTTTAATCCTGGCCAATTCGTTCCCAAAATTATTGTGAAAATTAGGGACTAACTGTCACTTTTACTTCATGAATTTGTTCCTTATTTTCAAAGGACATTCCAAGGGATAAATGAGCACATCCCTGCAAATATACCTCATTCTCACCTCCCAAACGCACCCAGTGCCTTGGCTTTAATCCGGCATTGATGCACTAGATTTTATGAACAACCTGAGTCCACCAAGCTATAATATACCCCCCCCCTGAATACTCACCGGTACACAGTATTTGGATTCCTGATTGGGAGAGATCAGTGAGGCAGCCTAGATCCAGCACACCTGACCCACCTATTTCTGAGTATACCTTCTACATGCTGTAATGTAATGTAATGAGGACGCTCAGCCCGGAAATGCCCAGGTTCTCTGCAGCTCCAGCAGTCCTGACCGGGCCCAGCTCCAACTCTCAGGGGGAGCAGTGGGGGGTATGCTGGGAACAGAGGGAGAAAAAGAGAACACACTCCAGTACACTGATCTCCACAGTGCTTGCTATACAATGGCATGTTAGACACTTGCATCAGGTTTGCGTTCCCTCTCCAGGCCAGTGGTGTCGCTGTGGCTCACCCCACGGTTGGTGTCAGTTGCTTTTCCTGCAGGCTGAGGAGAGCCTCATGTTACCACTCCTGCACGGTGTCTAATGACTGGAAGAGCTGTACTAGCAGAGCAGAGTTTCTTCATTCTCCAAGCTCACAGGTTCCAGCACCAGTATAACAGCTCGTGAAGTCACATGGAGAACGCAGGAGACCTAGGTACACTTTTTTAGCCTTTCAGCTCATTCTTTTTTTAATGTAGCTCACCCACTGGTTTTGAAAACAAGAGCTCATATACTGTAACACCAACAAACACTCATACTCAGGTTATAGAGGGATCAGAATCATCATGGCCAAGGTGAAACAAATCACTAATTACCTTCCCCTTTATCCCCCGACCTGCCTCTCCCACTACAGCCTTTAATAAAACCATACCACACCTACCACACTCACACTCATATGAAATGGGAGGGGCTAAATGTATGGTTGCTGATCAAAAGAAAGAAGTCCAGAGATTGTCCAATTTATTACTCATTTTAATAGTCAGAGTATGGAGCTGATCAATGCACAAAACATCACCCCCTCCCCCACCACCAGCACCAAAAAAAAAGAAAAAGAAAAAAAAATGCCACATGCAGGATCGTACCAACTGTTGTTGTGCTGTAACATATGCTCTCCATGCTGAGTTTTACCTGCTCATCCTGTTTTACAGATATAACTGTAAGTATCCTCACAGATATCTCACTGTGAACGCTTGTAATTATTTTCTGTTCCATTAATTACTGCCAAATCATTACGTCTCATTATCTAATAACGCTCAAGCCTAATAATCCAGCAAAGAAAAGCGTGCCAACATTTATGTATATTATCTAGTCTGCTTTTCACTCCAGCTCAAGGCAGAAAAAAATCGTTGTCTTATTTGTTTTTTTTTATGTATTTATTTTTTGCCTGCCTGTCCACCTACACACTTTTGATGACTTATGAAAATGTAAGCTTTAGATGATTACTGCCAGACTTGGGGTTGAAAAATATTAGAATGATTAAAAGTCTGAGCATTTTCTTTTGCTTTCTCTCAGAGCAGTGAGATCCCAGAGGACCGCTTCAAAATCTATCTGCTCCATATTTGGTGAAAACAGCACGAAGTCCTTACTGTGACATGATACACATGGAGAGATGTTTCAGGAAGTTCCAGTGATGCTTTAACATCATAAAACAATTTGAAAGAATGAAAGAAAGAAAGAAAGAAAGAAATGGGAGGGGCTAAATGTGTGGCAGCTAAAGACAGAAAGAAAGAAAGAAAGAAAGAAAGAAAGAAGAAATGGATGGGGAAAACATGACAGTGAAAGAAATAAATAAATGGGAGGTGCCAAATGTATGTCAGTAACAAAGAAATGGGAGGGGCCAAATATATGTCAGTAAAGGAAAGAAAGGGGAGGGGCCAAATGTATGTCAGTAAAAGAAAGAAAGAAAGAACGAAAGAAATTGAAGGGACCAAATGTATGTCGGTAAAAAAAGAAAGAAAGAAATGGGAGGGGCCAAATGTGTGGCAGCTGAAGACAGAACGAAAGAAAGAAGAAATGGATGGGGAAAACATGACAGTGAAAGAAGTAAATAAATGGGAGGTGCCAAATGTATGTCAGTAAAATAAAGAAATGGGAGGGGCCAAATATATGTCAGTAAAAGAAAGAAAGAGGAGGGGCCAAAATATGTCAGTAAAAGAAAGAAAGAAGAAATGGATGGGGAAAACATGACAGTGAAAGAAATAAATGGGAGCGGCCAAATGTATGTCAGTAAAATAAAGAAATGGGAGGGGCCAAATGTATGTCAGTAAAATAAAGAAATGGGAGGGGCCAAATGTATGTCAGTAAAAGAAAGAAAGGGGAGGGGCCAAATATATGTCAGTAAAAGAAAGAAAGAGGAGGGGCCAAATATATGTCAGTAAAAGAAAGAAAGAATCAGGATTGCCAATTGTGTGGCAGCTAAAGACAGAAAGAAAGAAAGAAGAAATGGATGGGGAAAACATATAACAGTGGAAGGAAGAAAGAAAGAAAGAAATAGGAGGGGCTAAACATACATCAAAGAAAGAAAGAAAGAAAAGCACGCTCCATACTTGGTGAAAAATGGTGAAAAAATGTTGACACTGAAACACGATCCACATGTAGAGAGGAAGATTGAGGAAGTTTCAGTGATGTTTTAATATGACAGTAAGAAAGCGCTGCCAGGCTTGAGCTGATAAAACAGACGCCGTTCCCTCCAGTGTCATTCGTGCAGTTTATCTTAGGAGAAATGTAATGCGGGTGTGTTCTAGGCCGAGTTCCCATATTTGTGAATAATAGAGAAGTGGTCCGTATCTGTAATGCGATCCAGTCCGCCCACTCAGTGCAATATTCCAGGGCATAATCCAAATTACATTGCTATCACCTTCCATTTCATAAACAGTCCGTAATGGATGGAGGTGTCGCTTATCAGATGGAGAGGTTTTGGTGGCTCGCTCCCAGTTTGTTTAGTATATATTAAGATCTGTTTTACTTACAGAGCGAGACAGAGGAGCATGGTTAAGGTGGGAAACCCGGGCTGAGGCTGTAAGCAGTGTTATCAAAAGCAAAGGACATGTTCATTCCCGGTGTTTTCATTTCATCTGCAGGGGATTAGATAGCCATTTGTGCTTTGGCCAAGTTCCCCATCCGGAAATATAACTCTCTGGTCAGGACACGTTGGCTCGCTCCCTGGAGGATCAAACGGATGGCGGATATAATGATCATCATGATGATGATGATGATGATGGTGATTTTTTTTCTTGAGCTACAGTTCCCTGATCTACCCAATTCCTTGTTACACGTTTACTTTACTATTTACATAATAATCCTTATTATTGTCCACATTTTATTCCCATTACTATTTTATTATATAATCTTAATAATGTTTTTATTTTAAGGTTAATTTAGTATTATTTTTTAGAATGTTTTAGATGGCCTTTTTGTTTTGTCTATCTATCCATCCATCCATCCATCCATCCATCCATCCATCCATCCATCCATCCATCCATCTATCTATCTATCTATCTATCTATCTATCTATCTATCTATCTATCTATCTATCTATCTATCTATCTATCTATCTATCTATCTGTCTGTCTGTCTGTCTGTCTGTCTGTCTGTCTGTCTGTCTATCTATCTATCTATCTATCTATCTATCTATCTATCCATCTAGCTATCCATCTAGCTATCCATCTAGCTATCCATCTGGCTATCCATCTGTCCATCTATCGTATGGTTAGGTCATGATTTTGTTTCTCCTCTTATGATGATTAATTACAAATGTATTTATTTATTTATTTATTTATGTGTCTGTGCCACAATTCCGTGTCTTTATACAATTCCTTTACTATTTTACATTAATGAGTTATTTATTTTGAGGTTACTGCTGCATAATTATTTTTTTTAGCACTATTACTTCTTAGAAATTCTATGATATTTTTATTTTCTATATTTTCTCCTCCTATGATGATGAGTGATGAATTATGTTGATAATTATGTTATTATTTTTTTAAACAGAATTTCTATTTTTATTGTTTTACCCATTTATTCTTTGTTTTACCTGCCATTTTTTATTGTAGAACTTTTTTCTTCTTCATCATCATCTTCTTCTTATTATTATTATTATAAAAGATCAAAGTGCATGCTTTTGGTTCGGAAAATCAGTTCAACCGCACTAATTAGTACTGACGACTTTAGTTATAAGGGATGTAAATCCATCATGAATGATAAATCAGAACAAAACGTCAGATGTTTTACTAATCTGATACAGATGCAGCAGTTTCGGTATATTTAACCCTTTACTGCATGACGTTGCCGTATGGCAACAATTAATTCATCTCAAATTTTTTGATAGACAATAATACAAAACCATTGTATTAAATATTTTTATTACTTGAACTAAAACCTTTGTTTTATGTAAATGTAATAATCCATGCAGTAAAGGGTTAACTACAACACTACACACTGCTCACACTGCAGAGTTTTATCCTTTAAACAAATGAAATGCTTTCTTTATTAAATATTTATACATGACCCTAACTCCATTTACTCGAGGAGGGAAATAACACAGAACATTTTGTTGCAGTATCTGTGCTTTTTTTCTTTCACCTATTCAATATTTGGAGCTGGGCGCACGGTGGCTTAGTGGTTAGCACGTCTGCCTCTCATGACACCTCCAGGGTCCGGGGTTCGAGTCCCGCCGGGGTCATGTGTGTGCAGAGTTTGCATGTTCTCCCCGTGTGTCGGGGGTTTCCTCCGGGTACTCCAGTTTCCTCCCCCAGTCCAAAGACATGCATGGTAGGCTGATTGGCGTGTCTAAAGTGTCCGTAGTGTATGAATGGGTGTGTGAGTGTGTATGTGATTGTGCCCTGCGATGGACTGGCACCCTGTCCAGGGTGAACCCCGCCTTGTGCCCGATGCCTCCTGGGATAGACTCCAGGTTCCCCGTGACCCTGAAAAGGAGTAAGCGGTTGAAGATGGATGGATGGATGGATGGAATATTTGGACCTTTACTCACTGCATAACAAAGAAAAATCTCTATCTTAATCTCCTCACAACATTCCTAAACATCTTTCTAATCATTTGTTTGTAAAGTCATAATGTGACCTTTTTGGCATCAGACAGCCATCAGTGTTATCTGCAGTTATGTAAAACCTGTCTTGTGACAGCTATTAGCATTCAGCTAGTTTGTATCATCAGCTAGCTAAGATTGAAGAGATTAAGAATAAAGTTATTATTAAATTTAGCCTTAGCTAACCTTTTCCTTGGTGAAAGCGACACAAATTTACCTTCAGGGACTAAAATCAGTGTGTGTGTCTGTTTCATATGTGACTCTTCCTTGTACTTTAACGACATCTTCTACTTGTCTACTTCACCTTGACGCTGTACTACATTACGCTGACGCTGTACTTCAACATTTACTAAAGCATTGTTTAGATGAACGCTTAAGTAAAGGATTTTAGTAGTTTTGGATAATGTGTTCGGTAATGATTTCCACCTGTGCTCACTGTTTTTAAACATTGTCTGAAAGTGTGTAAGGCACACAGACCTGAGTGTCTACCGAGCTGTTTCGACATTCTGAAGGTAAACTCTCGGTTAAAAGCGAGCCTGTGTTATTACAGCGATGGGGTTGGGGGGGGGGTGGGGGGGGGGTTGGTAGTGGAGGGAGTAGTGGAGGGGGGAAGGGGTCAGTGGTAGGTTGAAGAAGCAGCAGGACATTAGAGGACAGGTGTACGTGGCAAAGCATTTTACAGCTCAGGTAGAAGAAGAATCAGCGCCAGCGCCCTTCCCGATCGGACACTTGCACCCTCGTGATTTATTCAGCGCGCCACAAGGTGCCCTTCGATATGGCGCATCCCAACAATTACGCGGTCACCTTTTTGTGTGTGTGTGTGGGAGGACTGAGTCGAAATGAAGTGCTTGGAAGATGGCTAGAGTGCAACGCTTGACATTTCACTAAAGCTAATTACATTTGTCATTTTCAATTCACATAAACAAACACACCTCTGTGTGTGATTAAGGTGTCGGTATTATCACGCCAAGCTTTTCGTGCTTGATCATCACAGTCAGTAATCCGAATACAAAGTACATGAAGCGTACGAATGATCCTAATATTATTCCTGCTTTTATCTTGTAAGTTTTTATCTTACAATCTGTATCATAACGCACGCACTGTTCAGACTGAGGAGAACCATCTCCTCTCCTCTCCTCCCCTCTCCTCTCCTCTCAAAGTGTCTTCCCTGGTTCGAAGACATTGAAAATAATTTACAGGCTGGTCACAACACCTTTCTTTTTTTTTTTTTCCTCCCCTCACCCAGAGAATCAGACTCTGCCCTTGTTATCTTCTGTTCCCATAAACCCTCAGTCCATAATGACCAGCCTACGAAACCTAGCGTATCGCTCCACAGAGGGAGGTGTAAACAGTAAAGTCACCATTAGCCTCAGAATCAGGCCTGATTGAGGTGAGCTCGCTAATGAAGCCTCATCATGGCTGTCATGCCTGAGAAAGAGTTCGCTCTTTAAAGATCAACTGCACCCTGCGGTCCTCTCTGCTACCTTGTCTCCTTGAAAAAAAAATAAAAATTAATCCTCCGAACAACATAGACAGGTTACAGAGAGACATCACATCAGCAGAAAGTGTTTCATTTATACATACTGTATGTACCGTATATTCCTAACGATCAGGGACAGATGATATACAGTCAGGTCCATAAGTTTTTGGACATTATTTTGTCTCTGTGCTCCGCCACAATGGATTTGAAATGACTTAATCAAAAATGGAATTGAAGTGTAGGCTTTCAGGGTTTTAAGAAAAATACTGCATTAATCGTTGCAGACCTTTTTTTTTTTTGGACAGAGTCCATCCATTTTCACAGGCTCAAAAGTAATTGGACAAAACTAACAATCGTAAATATTAGGATTATTTCTAACACTTGGATGCAAATCATTTGCAGTCAATGACTGCCTGAAATCTGGAAACCATGGACATCACCGAATGCTGAGTTTCCTGAATCGAGATGCTTTGCCAGGCCTTTCCTGCAGCTGCCTTCAGTTGCTGCTTGTTTATGCGTCTTTCTGCCTACAGTTTTGTCTGCAGTAAGTGAAGAGCATGCTCAACTGGGTTGAGGTCATCAGACATTTAAGAACGTTTCATTTCTTTGCCTTTAGAAGTCCAAATCAGATGGTTAAATCTGTTCAATTTGCCAAGGCTTTTTTTTTAATGCACAATTGCGTCAATATCAAGATACCTATGGACCTGACTGTAAATGGACAAGCAAGTCCTGTGTTTCAAAGCTAAAAAGACATCAGTATACGTATGTTTTCCACATATTATGGGTGGACTATTGTCCATTATTTTTGGAAATGAACTAATGACAAGAGCACCGTGGATGTTTGTTAGAAGAATACACAGAATGCTATGTAAAAGCTTGGGCTGATTTCATTCTAGCCCAGACTATAGAGTCAGTGACAGCTGTGTCAGGCGATTACTCAGAGTGACACGCCCCCTAGACTTGATCTCCATTTGGGCTGATATTGTTCTGTAACATGTCATCAGCAGTGTTAGAGAAGGTGCATGTGAAATACAGTCTCGGTGTAACGAGTGTGAACGAGGTGGATTATTTACTCTGCGGCTACAAAATTGCTTTCTTGGAGAAACGAAAAAGTAGATAGACTAAACACACATTGTCCAATTGAAGTACGAATTACACAAAAGGACAGATGACAGAAGCATATATTTAGTGGTTTTTCTGTTCCCTGTGTTTGGTGCAGCTGTTTCTCCGACTTTAAGTGTGCGTAGTAGTAGCTTGCCTCACATCATTCTTATCATGCCCTCGATAAGCCCTCATGATACACTAGAATACATTGCTCAACCCCAATCGTTTCGGTATTAAGCTCTGGACAGATATTAGATTTATAGATTAGCCTAGATGAGTTGAATAGTAACGACTCAACCCAAACAAACCCCATATGCGCCAGTGTGTCTAGATTCCAGCAGACTTTAGTGATTTCCCCAAAGCCTAGCACAGCTGATTCAACTTATCAGTTCATTACCAGGTGTGCAAGAGCCGGGAAAATTATCAAACCGAGCTGGCCCTCAATTAGCCCTCCATTTATGCAAGCCCTAATTTAAACCAGGTTCTTTCCCAGATACAGTCTTGTACAGCTGTCATACAGTCTGCACAGTTTGGTGTTCCTTTCCTGCTCAAACGCACCTGAGTCATCTCGTAAACAGCATGGAAATTAGCTGCATCGATCTGGATGCAATTATTAGAAAGCCACTAACTACTGCGAATTCTATTAAAAAGAACATGAGGTACTGAGTAAGATTCAAAGACAGCAGTCACCTTGTAATGCTAGAAATGAGCTACGAATATGGCAGCTATCATGTATTGAACCAATGTATGTGTGGCAACTTAATTGGGAAAACCAATTTACATGGTGTTTAGAGTTTGGAGATTTTATAGAATGTATAGTTCTGAAAACTACAGAATAAAGGCATTATTACTGCATTTGTAAATAAACCTTGCTCATTTAACAAGTATATCAGTGACATTTTTATAAACATAATGCAAAGTTGTGTGGGTTTATTTTTTTTTGTTAAGGAGAAGGTAGAGTAAGATTTCATGAAATAATTTCGGCTATAGTTAGACATAAGAAGAACTTATTATATCACCAACTTTGTTTAGTTTAGAAAACCCAATATTAATTTAATTTATATAGCGCTTTTTACAATGGTACATTGTCTCAAAGCAGCTTTACAGAAATAGCATTTTTACATTTACAAGCGACTTACTAATGAGAGCACATTCACACACCAATGGTAGCAGAGCTGCATGCAAGGTGCTAGATTGCCATCGGGGGCAACTTAGGGTTCAGTGTCGTGCCCAAGGACACTTCGGCATGGGATCACCTGGGCCGGGATTCGAACCGCCAACGCTACGATTAGTGGATTAGTGGACAACCCGCTCTACCGACTGAGCCACAGACGCCCATTGATATTAGACCCCAAATCCTGTTAAAAACATTGAAAACAATTTTGTAATAGGATCTTATGATGTATTCGTTAAACATTAGTCCACTATTTTATGTAACATGTTTATTCTATAGATATAGTGCATTATTTCTCCTGTTCATTTGCTGTTTTGTGATTAACCACAGCCCACATATGTAAATTAAAGGCCATGTTATCAGTTGTTGTTTACTTACAAACACTCCAGATTATCTGATTGACTTGCAAAATATAAAAATATAATTACTCAAATGTATGCAAAATGTATAGCGAATACAGAAAAAAAAAAGATCAACCCACAGCAGGAAGTTCAGTAGGAAATCTGCAGAACTGGCAACTCAGATGCAGTCCAATTCTTTTGATTAGTGATATGATCAGTAGAAAGCAAGTAAAAAAAAGAAAACTGGCAACCATGATGTAAAAATGTCACTACATGCTTCTCTTGATTAATCTCTGGCTCTAAGTCCAGGGTGCCAAAGAGATGTCATGTAACATTTGTAGGAATTATAATGAGTGAAAGCCATTTCATTGGATTTTGCATGAATGAAAGCATACATTCCCCCCCTAACTGTGCCTTTCACTCCGATTTTAACCGTTAATCTTTAGCCATTCTAACAAATCTGCAATGCTGCCATTGATTTGGCACTGCACCATTTAGTGCTCATTATTTTTGTAGGCAAAACATCATGGGAAAATATCTATTTGAAGATATTTTCAGGTTACAAAATGTTAACCAAAACTGCAATCCAAAAAATCCAGATGGATAGGATTGTTCAATTTCCCAAGGCATGTTTTTAGATGCACAATTTTGCTAAATTTGTGCAATAGCACAATATAATTGAATCAATATTTGGGTAAATAAAATAAAACTGAATCAATATTTGGGTAAATAAAATAAAACAATCAATATTTGGGTAAATAAAATAAAACTGAATCAATATTTGGGCAAATAAAATTAAACTGAATCAATATTTGGGCAAATAAAATTAAACTGGATCAATATTTGGGCAAATAAAATAAAATGTAATCAATATTTGGACAAATAAAATAAAACAATCAATATTTGGGTAAATAAAACAAAACTGAATCAATATTTGGGTAAATAAAATAAAACTGAATCAATATTTGGGAAAATAAAATTAAACTGAATCAATATTTGGGTAAATAAAATAAAACTGAATCAATATTTGGGTAAATAAAATAAAACTG
>JAFFST010054002.1:49199-67211 GCA_022414735.1 Noturus placidus
TATATATATATATATATATATATAATTTAGTTGGTTCTATTTATTAGTCGCCTAATTTAACTACCATGAAATTGACCAGGCAGTTACTAAGGAAGATTGAGTGAATGCGGTAAAGGCCTCGTGTGCTGTAGCTACTCACTCTCACATTCATAAACATGGTCTTTCTTTGTCTCATGAGCTTCATGTCTGATGCTCGTCCATATTTTTGTCACGTCCCTCAGTATCCCAGTCCTGATTTTCACTAGTCTCAACCAGATGTCCTGTGTGGGCAAGCTTTAAAAAAAAAAACCCACTTGCATCTGTTTAAAACTGTTCATTTTTACGAGCATCAGACATGTTGGGTATCAAAAGTGATAACAAATGAACCATTATTTAAACAAAAATATTTCTACACCTCAGTGCTTGAAATTACAGTAATAAAAATCAAATCGAACCCCAACAGGAATCTATCCCATAATCTCTCCGTCGTAGCATTTCTCCAAGGCACAGCAGTAGTTTCCCTTGTGCTGAACATAAATTTAGAGCTGTGCAATTTTAGTTCTCATAAGCTCTTAGCCGTCTTGCGTTGTAAACATTCATTTCCATCTTGCATTTCGTAGAAGTGATTTTTCAAGCCAAAACAAAATGTCACTGTGGAAACAAGCCAGACTCACAGCTGGAAAAAAAGGAACCTGCTCAAAAATTAATAACAGAGGCCGATGCATTATACAAGTCCAAATAGTCTCACCTTATGCATTAGGCATTTAAGAGAGCTTGTACATGTATGTGAAATGGCAAAGGGAAAGTGAGATGGTCTGTTATGCTGTCATGTTGGAACCATGCTGTTCCTCACCTACTGATCACATAGACCACTGAAGGTCAGGGTGTAAATAACATAGTGTGGTACTAAGGATGTTTGTAACCTACACAATTGGAACCTGGTGTAATCATTGGTGCAGCCCATGTGAGAAGTTTATAAATGATTTCATTAAGGTTATGCTAAATAGACTGCGCTTTTTTTTGGTTTGTCTGTGTCGTCCTTGACCACTTTGAGAAAAATCTGATCACCCTTGACATTGAAACATGGTACTGTTTGTAATGCAGCATCTTCTAGAAGCACCTTATTCAGCTAAATAAGAATAAAACACTTAAAGGAAAATAATCAGCGTCTGGGTGGTGGGATGCAGCATGACCTGAGCTATCAACGGTATACAAACAAGGTTTTCTAATCATTTTTTTAAAATCATTAATCAATGCTTAGACCATTACCTATGGCATATAAAGATGATTTAAGTCGAGGTTAAAATTAATCGTTGTGGTTATATTTAATTAACAGGCATTCAAGTTCAACTCCAGTGCTTTTACTGCCTTAAGTCAAAATCTTAATTGCAGTTCTACATCAATGCTCCTGATAATATACTATGTTGTAAGGTAACATTGACAACGATAAAAAAAAAAAAGAAAAAATACTGTGCCATTTAAGCCTACACTTTTACTATCACTATTGAATAAGGAAACTAAATAAACTCATATACTGGTAATGTTACTGCGCGTCAATCCAAATTATATGATTTTAATGAGCCTCCTTTATCATCATTGTAGTAAAGTTGCATATAAATGTTTCGTAGGCCAATCTGGGGATCACAATAAAATCATATAACAATAATGTTAGCACGTCAAGAGAACACAAATAATCATATAACAGTAATACTAGCTTGTGAGGGAAGCGAAAACATAATTTAACTGTAATGCTAGCCTGTCAAAATAGTAATGAAGTCATATAACAGTAATATTAGCATGTGAGGATGACATAACATCATAAAACAGCAATGTTAGCATGTAAGGAGAGAAAAATAATCATACTGCAGCAATGTTAGCATGTAAGGAGAGCAAAATTATCATATAGCAGTAATAGTAGCATGGGAGGAAAGCAAAATTATCATATAGTAGCAACATTAGCATGTCAGGAATGCTAAAACACCATATTACAGAAATATTAGCATGTTAGGAATGCTAAAACACCATATAGCAGCAATATTAGCATGTGAGGATAACAAAAACATAATATTATAGTAATGCTAGATTGCCAGGGTAGCAAAAACATAATATAACAGTAATATATGTCAGGTATATTAATAAAGTCATATAGCCGTAATATCAGTAGGCGAGGAGAGCAAAAATAATCATATAGCACTAATGTTAGCATGTCAGGATACCAAAAGCATCATACACCAGTAATGTTAGCTTGTCAGCATAGCAATAATATTAGCATGTGAAGAGAGCAAAAAAGTCATATAACAGTAATGTTAACAATGGGCGGCTGTGGCTCAGTGGGTTGTCCACTAATCCACTAATCGTGGGGTTGGTGGTTCGAATCCCGGCCCGGGTGATCCCATGCCGAAGTGTCCTTGGGCAAGACACTGAACCCTAAGTTGCCCCCGATGGCAAGCTAGCACCTTGCATGCAGCTCAGCTACCATTGGTGTGTGAGTGTGTCTCATTAGTAAGTCGTTTTGGATAAAAGCGTCTGATAAATGTAAATGTAAATGTAACATGTGAGGATAGCAAGATAATTGTATAACCGTATAACTAGCATGTGAGCATTGCGAAATAATCATGTAGCATTAATATTAGCATGCAAATAGCAAAGCGTAAATCAAAACAATAATGCTAGCATGTGGGTAAGAGGAATTAGAAACTTATCTCTGGTGATTTTGGGATGTTCATTTATTCTGTTTTGACTAAGCAACACATATACAACGCCTTTGTAAAGTTTAATATTAGGTATTATAGTTTTTTTTTTTTTTTTAAATTGGCCATAATATAAGTGATATAATGTACATAAGAACATGAAGGAGGAAGCTGCTCTACTATGCCTCTTCATTATTTTCTAACATGGGGGCGTTTCATTGTGCATAATCCCTGTAATCCCTTGTTTTAGGATCATAATGTGGTTCAGAAACGCAGATTCTGACCTCTACAGTATATATGTATATCCAATATCACAAATACGTGTGAATAAACTGCAGTCGCTGGATTGATTGAACCCAGATGCTGTGGCCATACTACATGCATGTGTGTGTGTGTGTGTGTGTATGTGTGTGGTGTTTCCCCACATTTTGCTAATGATTTGGCACTGAAACTCTGGGGACAGATGGGGAGTGCAGGCGTTCCACTGAATAAAAAAAATGAAAGACACATTTCCTGTGATGAGGAAAAAGAAAAAGAAAATGAAAAGAAAAGAGCCTGCCATTTTGAAACTTTAGACAATCACGTGCTCCAGGGTAAGGGTGGGGGGGAAGCAAAGAAAAACAGAAAGAAAAAGAGAAGGGAGTTAATTGCATTCAGCACCTTTCAGAGTGAACGCTACAGCAGCGACAAATTTATTGCATTTAATTGCTCATTCGATGATTTAGTAAGACAGCTGGATCTGAAGAAATGGTTAAGGTAATTAGAGGCATATTTTATTCCAACTCAAGATCTCTTAGGATGTCCTCTGGCTCGCTCTTTCTTTCTTTCTTTCTTTCTTTCTTTCTTTCTTTCTTTCTTTCTTTCTTTCTTTCTTTCTTTCTTTCTTTCTTTCTTTCCTTCCTTCCCATTCAGTGCCAACACCAAAACCACGACAGATAGGACTGGAGTCTTCGACTCAATAAGGACATGCTAAAAATGGACTTTGCCCCATAGTTGTGTTAGTTGCATTATGAGAGACTACGAGTCTTTTGGCTTTTTTGGCCTGCTAACAATAGAGCCTTTGTTTTAGCCGTCAGGGGGTTTTGATGAGCTGCACGATGAGGAGGACTAGCGAGTGCCGTGAGGAAGAGTGTCTGGCGTGGGGAGGCTCGGTGTGCGCTAGTTAATCAAGTCGCATCCCAGCCACAGCACATCCTGTGGGAGAGAGTGGGCGGCCGGGGGCCACGCGGCCACATCAAACAATGGCTTTTTGTTGTAAACAAAGTCAGGGCAGCCTGCCGGGGGCTCAAGCTCCCTCTCCCACTCTCTTTCTCTTTTTCTTTTCTCCTCTCTCTCTCTCTCTCTCTCTCTCTCTCTCTCACTCTCATCCTCTCTTTGGCCCCAACACCACGGGATCTCGTCCAGCAGGGCTGCAAGTCCCGACTGTCTGTCAAACAAATCCACGCTGGCCTTTTCTCGAACGCTTTTCATTTGTATGCATAAGCCCATGAGCTTGGCACCAACTCGCACAAAGAGAGAAACCGTGTTGATAAAATGCAAAGCAGCGGCACGGCGAGTAAACATGTGTTCACGCAAAAGCACAGAGTCGCAAACATCCTGCTGTTAATGACTCAATCTTTTTGGCTAGTAAAATTTGCTTAGCCTTTAACAAAGATGTGAGTGATATATAGTGAGTTATATATATATATATATATATATACAGTATATGTATATATACATACAGTATCTCACAAAAGTGAGTACACCCCTCACATTTGTGTAAGTATTTGATGATATCTTTTCATGTGACAACACTGAAGAAATGACACTTTGCTACAATGTAAAGTAGTGAGTGTACAGCTTGTGTAACAGTGTAAATGTACTGTCCCCTCAAAATAACTCAACACACAGACATTAATGTCTAAACCACTGTGGTTCTTTTGGAGGTGTGTTTGTGGTCGTTATCGTGCTGGAATACTGCATACTGATCATGCTCTGCTTCAGTGTGTCACAGTACATGTTGGCATACATGGTTCCCTCAATGAATAAACGTATGAGTGCTTCCAGCATTGCTGCAGAGGTTGAAGGGGTGGGGGGTCAGCCTGTCAGTGCTCAGACCATACGCCACACACTGCAGAAATTGGTCTGCATGGCTGTCGTCCCAGAAGGAAGCCTCTTCTAAAGATGATGCACAAGAAAGCCCACAATCAGTTTGCTGAAGACAAGTAGACTAAGGACATGAATTACTGGAACCATGTCCTGTGGTGTGATGAGACCAAGATAAACTTATTTGGTTCAGATGGTGTCAAGCGTCTGTGGCGGCAACCAGGTGAGGAGTACAAAGACAAGTGTGTCTTGCCTACAGTCAAGCGTGGTGGTGGGAGTGTCATGGTCTGGGGCTGCATGAGTGCTGCCGGCACTGGGGAGCTACAGTTCATTGAGGGAACCATGAATGCGAACATGTACAGTGACATACTGAAGAAGAGCATGATCAGAGTGCAGTATTCCAGCATGATAACGACCCCAAACACATCCAAGATGTCCACTGCCTTGCTAAAGAAGCTGAGGGTGAAGGTGATGGACTGGCCAAGCATGTCTCCAAACCTAAATCCTAATGAGCATCTGTGAGGCATCCTCAAACGGAAGGTGGAGGAGCACAAGGTCTCTAACATCCACCAGCTCCGTGATGTCGTCATGGAGGAGTGGAAGAGGACTCCAGTGGCAACCTGTGAAGCTCTGGTGAACTCCATGCCCAAGAGGGTTAAGACAGTGCTGGAAAATAATGGTGGCCACACAAAATATTGACACTTTGGGCCCAATTTGGGCATTTTCACTTAGGGGTGTACTCACTTTTGTTGCCAGCGGTTTAGACATTAATGTCTGTGTTGAGTTATTTTGAGGAGACAGTAAATTTACACTGTTACACAAGCTGTACACTCACTACTTTACATTGTAGCAAAGTGTCATTCTTCAGTGTTGTCACATGAAAAGATATCATCAAATATTTACACAAATGTGAGGGGTGTACTTACTTGAGATACTGTGAGATACTGTATATATATTTTCAATTCTGTTCCTATTTAATGTGTATTGTTTCTTATCTGTTTTTTGTGTAATTGAGCTGCTGTAACGACGGAATTTCCCCAGTGTGCGATCAATAAATTTTTATCTTATCTTAATTTAATTTCACTACTGTTTTATTCCTAGTACTAAATTATGTTTATATTGTGTTTCTGTACAGTGTCCTTGAATGCCTAAAGTGTCCTAAAATTAGCTTATTAATAAAATGCTATTATTATGGGTCCAAACACTAAGTGATTGAAAACCTATTATTATCCATCCATCCATCCATCCTCAACCACTTATCCGTAATCGGGTCGCAGGGGTAGCAGCGGGGGCAACATTATTATTATTATTATTATTATTATTATTATTATTATTATTATTATTATTGCTGCTGTTTTTGTTCCATCCATCCATCCATCCATCCATCTTCAACGGCTTACTTCTTTTTCAGGGTCACGGGGGAACCTTGAGCCTATCCCAGGGAGCATCAGGCACAAGACAGGGTACACCCTGGACAGGGTGCCAGTCCATCACAGGGCACAATCACATACACACTCACACACACATTCATACACTACGGACACTTTAGACACGCCAATCAGCCTAACATGCATGTCTTTGGACTGGGGGAGGAAACCGGAGAACCCGGATGTTATTAATTTTTATAATTTTTTTCTTTTATTTCTATTATTGTGTGTGTGGTGTGTGTGTGTGTGTGTGTGTGTGTGTGTGTGTGTGTGTGTATCTGTACATGTTTTGTTTCTGTACAGTGTATTTTTCCCTATAAGGTGCTTATAATTAAAATTCGATTATTAGAGGTCCAAACACTTGTCCTCTTTCAGCGTCTTAAATAATGAAACTTGAGACCTAGCGTTTGCTTTACATCCACTCAAAGCAGATGTTTCTAGAAGAATAAACAGAAGCTTGCCTGTCTGATCATTTGACACATTTGACAGCTTGGAAGACTGAGCCGGAGCCGTAATGAACACCTACATGAACAGATAAGCATAATATGTGGCCAAACAGAGATCGACAGTACAATCATAAGTTTATAGAGGAAAAAAAAGCAAAACACTGTATTTTCAACCTTGTGTGGAGTGGAAAGATGAAAGGACATGACAATTCACTACAAACATCAGCAACATTTGGTGTAATTAGAGCTTATACTTTTATCCTCAGCTTACAAAACAATGTGCTCACTTTACCCATAAAACTGTGTCGTTAGGCACTTACAACAAAGGCAACTGAAGATGTGGTGCCAAGTAAAGTGGCAATACATCAATTACCATCTGCCCAGCGTTCAATCAGTCCACTATAAACTAAAAGCTTGTCTCTTCAGTAGCATTTTCAGGTCAGTCATGGACAGATAGGATTGTGTCCTAACACTCGCCTCAGTGGGACGTGTGGGGTGAGCACTGAAGCAACAGCTGTCAGGCAGACCTGGCCATCAACACCCATGATAGCGTAGACAAGAAAAAGAAATGGGGGAGCCTCCAGGGCTTTCTGTGAAAGATACTATCAAAAGGTGTTAGAGGGCAGATCCACCTGGTTGTCTGAAATTTGACACCATGTGGTCTTTCTAGAGTACTAGAGATACGATTCAGCTCCGTAGGCGTCAGCCAGTAGGTTGAGTTAACATTATTGTCCTTTACATGGATAAATTAGTAATCATACCCAGATTTTCAAAAAAATAAATAAATAAAAAAAATAAAAATTGCATGCAAAATCTTGAATTTTTAAATCTATCTTTTATTAAAAGTTTAGTGAACTCTCCATATATATTTATACCATTGGTCCAAGACTTCAAATAAAACAAATCAAAAGAAATTGTTGCTGCAAATTATGCACAGTGTATTTCTAATCATGCTGAATTCATTTCTTAATATTTCACACACAAACAAATCATAACTAATAATAATAATAAAAAAATCTTTATATAAGTGTAGGCCAGAAACCCTAAAACCCATTATAATGTGCTGTAGGTGGTTTAAAAATTATTTTTAAAAATATTCACTATTAAAAAAATAAATTCATGCTGTCCGTCAGACATCAATAAGTCACATGTGCGCTCGAAAGGGGAAAGACCTACAACATACAAGGAATGTTTAGGAAATAAGTAATGAAAAAAAAAAAAAAAACACTTGAGGTGTGTTGTTTATAGTAAAATAATAATTGAATGGTTTCTTCAATGGGTATTAAATGCTGGCCATGTGGCCCAGCATGAAGCAGACTTACTCTGACAACCATAAATATTATTACGTTCCGAAGGTGTTTTAGTCCTCTGATACGCCACCGATTTCTCAATATGAATCATGTGTCTTTATTAAAAACAGCACATTACTTTTTATCCATTTACTCTTACATTTAATGTTATGGAATGTCCATGTACAAGTTCATTCTAGTTATCAAATATCGTCATAACAGCAATAAACAGTCATTTCCTTACCAGCCTTGCGTTTATTTCCCTCTTGAAGTTAAGCAGACGAAAAAAAAATATATATATTAATTAAATAAATTCCTCCGTCATGAAATTTCCAGTGTCGGGAGAACTTACTGTTACAAATTGCTGGAACTAGAGACTCCTTCTTGAAATGCTAAATAAACATTTAATTGTAGTAAATTTCACCATATCGATGATTCTAAATGTTTTTTGTTTGTTAAATAACATGTTTTTAATCTGTGTGTTATTAGGCTTTGGTCAGACAAGTCCGTGCGTAGGTTGTTACTATAGAAATGATAATGTAGTAGAATGAGTGTACTCATGTGGTATAGCTGGAACTACGGTCAGAGCTGCTGTTGCGTAAAATTAATGAACACAAGCATTCAACAGCACTGTTGAATGTTTAATGTCATTTATACAACTGAGCAGTTCAGGGTTAAAGGCCTTGCTCAAGGGTCCAGCTGTGGCAGCTTGGTAGTGCTGGGATTTGAACTCATGACCCTGTGATCAATAGTCCACTGTCTTAACCACTGATACCCCACTACCACAATAATCATATTCATACCATCCTCTCTGACACAAACATATGTTTAACTTGATTAGATTATATTGTGCAGAGCATTTAGAGAGATTAATCAGCTGCGTCTCTGTTACAGTCAGCTGTCATGGATCGAGAGAAGTGATAAACAATTATCTTGATTTTTATTGTTCGCTTGATTATGATACACTGGAATAATGTGTCTCGTGATTGTGATTTGGAGACGTATGTTTTATTAAAAACAGCTCTCAGACATAACCCTAAACATTGATCGACCTCCAGTCTGCACCCTCTTGTGTCTGGGTGACTTTTTAACGCTGAAACCCATCCACACAGCGATTTCTGTGATGGAGCGATTCCTGATTGGGAGGCCGTCACCGAACTCCTTCAACATTCAGTTTTAATTGTATCTAATCTGATATGAGTAAATGAAGTTCTGTAGCAGATTTGATTTAACAGCGTTAATTTTCCGCCGTGTTTGTGCGTGCTAGCCTCTGTGCGAGGGAAGCTGTTTGTGCCACTCGGTCCATGTGTAAATGGAGAAATGCTTCATTAACAGACACTCTGATAAGTGGTTAATTAATGCCAGCTGCTTGTTGTTTTCAGACATTGCATTTGCCTGTTGTGATGGGTGGCTGGGCCGCTGTAATTCTGGCACGTAACGCGCATAAGAAAAGATTGCGCTTCAGTCGGAGAATCTGACGTCGGAGGTTTTGATCCCAGATGGCGTCTGCTTGCCATTCTGACCTTGAATGCAGCACTTAACCTCAAGCTGCTCTGGGGGAATGATTTGCACAGTTGGTTGATGGAAGATGTCCTGGGCAACAACAGCATGTAAAATAACAAGTCCTAAATGAGCTCTTGTGGAGTTAAATACGACTAAGTTGAGCTCTTTAGCAGTAGATTTGGCTCTCCTGGAGCTGATTTCACACTATTGATTTTACTGTGCAGAGGGATGGCAAGATTGAGCACCACAGAGAAGGCAGGATTGATGAAGAGAGAGAGAGAGAGAGAGAGAGAGAGAGAGAGAGAGAGAGAGAATCATTTCATTTTCAGGGCAAAGCAAAAGCGAATATCTGTGGCCTGCTTTTTTGATCCTTTGCAAAGCCCTGGCTGCTTGAGTTTGCTTTAATATCTAGAGGATTGCTCTGTAGTAGTTGTGCGTATGAACTGGACCAGGGTCGTCCCAAGTTCAATCCAGAACAAACCCAACTCCAGTACGGTGAGTGTGTTTTCAGATCGTTTCCATCCCGACATGAATGATGTGTAATACTGACAGATAATCCGCTCTTCTCGTTCCAAATAGGCTTAACAACCGTTTCAAGGTCTCCTTGTGAGAACCGCTGCGTGGGACGGACATGTGTGTGTAATTATTTATTTAAGTGTAATAACACAATAGAGTACACAGCAATTAGTGCACAGCTAAACAGAGATCCCTCGTAATACTCTTATAAAGCCATATGTTGTTGCCTGTCATCGAGATGCTTCTAGAGAATTCAAAATAAATAACGACATCAGACTATTTAAAGGTATAATTATCATACACGCATGCAAGCACTAATTATCGCACCCTCTGCGGCTCTAGTAGTGAAGATGATGGAAGGCACAGGTGGGGAAAGCAGTGCATAAAGTACACAATGTCCAAAAAATGACATAAGCACAGTGACGAGCCAGTAAATAACCTAGAAATGGGCCGTCGCCAATGCACTCCTCCCTCTGAAAGAACAACTGAACCATTGCAATGTTATTCTTACAAATTCCCATAACATTAGTAGCATTAGTGATTGTTCCAACATTACAATAAAGTAGACAAAATGAGTTGGAAAGTTCACTGTCTTTGTTCTGACCCTCAGGTGACCCATTCAGAAAAGGTCGGGGATTTGTAAATAAGCTCACCGGATTTTTACATTTTTGGCAAGTTTGTGTAGAGAATAGGAATACGGGGAAAATAGCTTGAGGATCCTGGGCTTGAAAGCAGTATGGAGGCTCTGAGTCGGGGTCCTGAGGAACAAGCAGAAGCCAATTTGCTGTCACTCACCTCCAGCTGTGGAAGGCATGAAATCAATGGTCTATGTTTATATGGATGAGGGTGTATGCGTGTGTTGTAACTCAGTGGCTATCAGAGCCATGGCTTTGTCCCTCCTGGTAATGCTATACTCTTTTATTCTTTCATCAAGGCATGTACAGGTTTTATTATAATGAACTTATTATTACTTTTTTTTAGCAAGATTGTGATATCATCCTGATATTTGATTTAAAACATGTTCCTTTACTCACTCAGAGTGACAGTTGAAATCTCCAGGTATTTTTCAAACTTTAATACAGTTGTTTGGCGAACAGAATGATAGGATACGTTGAACAGAATTACAGGATTGCCTTGCTTTTTGAAGTGCTGCATCTGTCCTCATGCTACCTTCCAACTGGGACAGTCTTTATCTCTGGAGCACAAATGTGCAAACTGCTTTGAAAGGATCCTCCAGAGTGGCCTGAACGGGTAAAGACATTAATTTGAATACTGTGAACATTGCATAGTAACTGCTTATGTTTCACATAGACTACAGGGCTAAGCTTGAAGCTGGGCCTGCAATGGCGTTGTAATGATTCTTTGGATAATTTAGGGTACGTAGCTTCACAAAGGGTCTTCTATTTATACAAACCCCTATAGATAGGGAAGCCTCTATTGTAGGGTTGTATATGGACCTATTTAATGAGTATGTTCTCAGATTACACCATAAATGACACATTTTTCACTGACCTGAAGCCTGCGCTGGTGGAGGAACTTAGTCTGGGCCAGAGAACTGCTCCAGTTTTTAGTAAGTTTGACAGCTGAATGATTTCATAGCCAAGAGTTGGTGGTGCCAAGAATCTCTGACATTGTGATGCACACTTGTAGAAAAATGTTCTTCATAGGTTCATTGTACGCTTAAGCTTAGCTTTCTAAATGGTCTTCTATATTGAACCGTCTCTAATAAGGGAAAACCTCTATTTTAGGATTCGTCACATACGCTTGTCCCTCAGAGTTACAAATGCAAAAATGCTGTTGCATTCCTAGATAGAAACGTCTTGGCCACAGAACTCACTCTTTAACCAATCTGGTCTCTGAATGATTACATAACCAATGATTGATGGTGAACATGGAAAAACAGTTCTTCCGAGGTTCGTTGGATATGTAAGCTTTGCTTTCCAAACAAATTTTCATTGAAACCATATTTGATATCTGCTGTTTAAGGGTTTTACGTAGAACCTTTAAAGTTCCCTCAAAGGGACAAACTCTAGAACCATTAAGGGTTCCTGATGGAATCTTGTTATTGATAGAACTCAGTCTGGGCCTGAGAACCATGGCATATTTGGATCAATACAATGAATGAATTATTACAGAACTAATAATTGATGGTGTCAGTCAACCCAGACAATGGGATGTTCACGCTTAAAGAAAAGTTCTTTAAGATTTCTTTGACAGTTAAGCCTCCCTAGCTTCTGAAATGGTTCTTTGGAACCCTATTTGAAAAGGGACCTGCTGTTGTAGGGTTCTACACAGAACGTTTAAGGACTCCCAGAGAGGAACAAACTGAAGACACCCTGTAGACCAGGTTCTTAGAATAAATCAACAATGACTTTTTTTTTTTTTTTTTTTACACTTTCCTGGGGCTTATGCTGGTGAAGGAACTTGAGCTGATCCAGAGAACCGTCCCAGTTTCTGAACAGTTTGATGGCTGAATGATTAGATAACTAAGAGCTGATTGTGATAAAGAACCTGGACACTGGGCTGTTCACTCTTAGAAAAAAAGGGTTCTTCAAGAGTTCTTTGAGAGTTCTCAGATAACTACGCAGGGGAAACATTTCAAGAAAATGATGACCCTTTTTTCACTAACTAGCTGGTGATGGAACTCATTCTAGGGCTGAGAACCACAACACATTTAGACCAATTTAATAATCACGTAAAAAAAAAAAGAGGTTCATTCAAGTGTCTGTTGCTGCTTAAGTGTTAAGGGCGGCTGTGGCTCAGTCGGTAGAGCGGGTTGTCCACTAATCCACTAATCGTAGGGTTGGTGGTTCAAATCCCAGCCCGGGTGATCCCATGCCAAAGTGTCCTTGGGCAAGACACTGAACCCTAAGTTGCCCCCGATGGCAAGCTAGCACCTTGCATGCAGCTCTGCTACCATTGGTGTGTGAGTGTGCTCTCATTTGTAAGTCGCTTTGGATAAAAGCGTCTGATAAATGAATAAATGTAAATGTAAGTGTTGTTTCCATCCGAATGTGGTTCGTCTTAGAACCCTCTTTGAAAGAGAAACCCTCTTTGAGTGACAACGAAAGAACCATTACAAGTGCAAGATGGAGTCAGTTTTTCTTTTCAAAAACTATTGTAGTCCTTTTTGAGTCTTCTTGCCCTGTTTGGTATCAAGTCCGGAACATTTGTTTTGCATCACAGCAGTGCGATGTTTATAATTGTTTGCTGAGTGAAAGTGTACTTTTGTGGAATGCGTACATTTGTTTGTACTCAGTAGACAGTCGCAGGTTGTGGGGTAGCGGATGCTTTGATTCTTGTAAGGTTATCCCAGCATGACATCCTATTCAAAGGTCTCACGCTCTGATAAGAAACAGGACAACCATTCCTTTCGTCTTATGCGTGCTTTGTCAAAATAAAGCCTTCCTCATGAACTCAAAGTTTCAAGTGTATTGGGCTTTGAGGATGGAAAAAAAGATACAAAAAAGTAAATCTCACATTAAAATCGTGACAGGCTGCCGCTGAGTGTTATGCAAAAGTGAAACAGCAGTGGAGAAAGCTAGAGAATCGTGGTGTGTGCCAAAAACCTACTGTTCGGAATAAGTGGAAGATTCTCTGAGGAAAAAAGAAAAAGAAACCTCGACAGACCCCGAATGGACCGTCTGAATTGAAAGAGGGATGCTTATTCATTATTCAAATAGAGCAGCGGTCTAGCAGATGGTTAAAGAGGGGGCCAGCAGTGAACCTCTGAAACCTCCACACATGCCCAGCCTCCATCACTGACAAACAAGTTCAAAGAGAATCAGCCATCGTGACAGACAGATTAGCATATTCCCATTTAGCTTTAAAAGGCAGAGTTGGAGAACATGCAGGAGAGAATGGGCAACTCTAGGGGTTTCACCCAGCAGCTGCACTTTGAAACTAATTGCAAATTTGGGAAAAGCTGATTTCACCCTGGAAGCTCTGAGCGAACGAGTCGGCAAATATCGATGCCAAGTGCAAGACCTTGTGGCAACTATTGGAGTTGCCCCATTGATATATCAATGCTCTTCAGCCCTCGCTGTCCAATACCATGAAGCCAAGTTCAGTCTCTCTCGACTGACCGAGGCTTAATTGTACACTTTGATAAAACTTCAATCTTTACCGATTCGAACAGTTAACTAAATAAGATTAAGTACCAAAGTGGTTAGGGATTCATAGCCAGTTGGTGCTGTGTAATCCAAACAGAAATGCCAAGATGGCAACTTGCTTAATCCTGCTGAAGTTAATTATTAACAAAAGAAGACAGAACAGACGATTCACCCTCCTCAGGTGGATGCTAGAGGGAAAACATCTATCAGTTTGTGTTTAAAGTGCAATGTTAATAGATTTTTCCTCTTGTGCTTAGAGCGTTTTCATCCCAAAACCAAGCTCCAGCACTTTGACTTGCTTGTAGAAGTTTTGGTCAAAGTGAATAGCTGCAGATTTATAGCCTGGGTTTACCGCCAAGCTCGGTAATAGCACAAGGTAGCGGACAGGGCGCTCCGTGTCTGAGCTCTGACTGCAGCCTAAGAGGACTTAAAAAAACTAAACGGAAGACTGTGGCTTCAAAAATTATGGCCTGAGGAGACACCATCTGCCACCTGCTGATGCTCTCTGTGGTCTCCTTATATACCAGCCGTTTATGAAGGCACGTCGACACACACTGCAAGTGTGCTTATTAGTAAAAGAGTAAAGCAGATTGTACTGCTATACTCTCTGCACTCTACTCAACACTGGGAACAATTTATCGACTGTGTTTATTGATCCGAATGAAGTGAAGCATGTAGCAGGTTAATGAGAATATCGCTGACCCAAAGGTCACAGAACTTGGCTACGAATGATTCAGCTCCCAGCTGTTAGTGTCCTAACATCCTGCCATTGTCATTGTTATTCACAAGATGTATAAGAGTGTAAGCCTACATACACATTTGTTTCTGCCAATGAAGCAGTTGGAAGTGAGTCACTAATCCAGGGAAAACTGAAAAATTGATAGGGAATAAGTTAATAATTACAGGGACATACGAGTCAAAGGGAATATTAGAGACTTCAGTGCTAATTTGTTAGTGCGTCTATTCATTATACTATTCTATACTACACTATACTATTATACTATATTACTGTGTCGCTCTGCCATCACGGTGTGACTGCATTAGCAATATCAATGGATCTTAATTGGAGAAACATTTGTTAACAGTCATAAACGTGAGGGATAATTGTCAGGTTTTGTTGTTAGCTCCTAAAAACAAGCAAGCTTCTTGTCTGAGTCCATTTGAACCCGATGTTGGACATCATATTAATGAGACGTATAGAAGTAGTGGAGATGTTGGTACAAATACTGCAGAGAAAGTTCCAGAATACAACACAGATAGATATAAGACAGGTGCAGTGAGTTAAGGCAGAGACTTGGCTCGGCTAGACGGTGATCTACGAGATGATGTCAGCATGAAAGTTGAAGTTTTGGAAGCTGAGCTGTTTGAGCAGAGTGGACAGATGAGGAAGTGGGAGAGCTGGACAGACTAAAGGATTTTAGGTAGAGATGAATTCCGACTTCCACCATTATCAGTAATCTAGGCAACATGTCGAAGAAGGGAGTTTGTATTTAAAAAAATGCCCAAAAAAAACAGTCAACTCAGAATAGTGAATAGTCTACACTTTGCCAACATGTACTGTGACATACTGAAGCAGAGCATGATCAGTATGCAGTATTCCAGCATGATAACGACCCCAAACACACCTCCAAGACGACCACTGCCTTGCTAAAGAAGCTGAGGGTGAATGTGGTGGACTGGCCAAGCATGTCTAAACCCTATTGAGCATCTGTGAGGCATCCTCAAACAAAAGGTGGAGGAGCACAAGGTCTCTAACATCCACCAGCTCCGTGATGTCATCATGGAGGAGTGGAAGAGGACTCCAGTGGCAACCTGTGAAGCTCTGGTGAACTCCATGCCCAAGAGGGTTAAGGTAGTGCTGGAAAATAATGGCGTCCACACAAAATATTGACACTTTGGGACCAATTTGTACTTTTTCCATTTAGGGGTGTACTCACTTTTGTTGCCAGTGGTTTACACATTAATGTCTGTGTGTTGATTTATTTTGAGGGGACAGTAAATTTACACGGTTACACAAGCTGTACACTCACTACTTTACATTGTAGCACAGTGTCATTTCTTCAGTGTTGACACATGAAAAGATATCATCAAATATTTACACAAATGTGAGGGGTGTACTTACTTTGTGAGATACTGTGAGTGTGTGTGTGTATATATATATATATATATATATATATATATATATATATATATATATATATATATATATAACCAAATTGATATTGTTATATATATGATAATTGATATAAATACTGTTGAGAAAATGGGCCACTCTTGTTCAAGTTCTCTTACTGGTTTTTAAAACACTTGATGGTTTCACACCTGCACACTTCAGCTGCATGTCAAACTCCACATCCTGTATTATGTCATCAAATCGGCAAACGCTGACCTTCATTATACAGCCAGAGTGAAAATTAGAAACAGTTTTATTGCCCTTTTTTCTCATTTGCATGCTTGTTTTTTGCTTGTATTTTATCACTTGTAAGTCGCTTTAGATAAAAGCGCCTGCTAAATGAATAAATGTAAATGTAACTGTATTAGCTGGGTTTATTATGCAGGTATACAGTTTGCACTAAACTAATTCTGTAGTGTCTTTTTAGCTTTATTTCTATGCAGTGCAGCACTGAAAGCTCATGGTTTACTGAATGTACGATACTTTGTCACACACTGTTAAACCGGATAGTTCATTTAACTCAAAAAATGTGAGGAAACTAATTACCTCAACATTTTTAAGTTTATAAATCAATTTCTTTAAGCTAAATACACTTAAATGTAACACAAATTAAACTCAAAGCTTGTAATTTAAAATTGTTTTTGTTATATTTAATTGTATTTGTCTTACAGACATTGAATTGGTAATTAGTTTCCTCACATTTTTTGGGTTAAATGAACTATCCGGTTTTACAGTGTGGAAAATGTAACATTTTTTCAAGTTGATCTTCTAAATGTTCATGCTCGAATGCTCTAATTTTCATCACCTTTCTCCCAATCAATTTGTATGAATAAATTTCATGCAAATTGCCTCAGATCAATTGTCCAAATTAAAATCACGCCACCCATCTGTAACACACCCCCGTCCGCTTCAAGCTCATGACATCCTGAACATCTGCCGGATTTGGAGTCTGGAGACGGCCCTTCGAGAACAGCTGATGATTGTGACCTGACTTTTGTGGTTTTACTGCACAAGTCCACTGCTTTCGGTGAATTTCAGCTGGAGTAAAGGAGGAAGAGGCCATAAATCTGTCCCGAGGTTAAAGCTTTATTACATTTCTTATAAAATCTAAACATCTGTCGGGTGTGGTTAAGTTGTGGCAGCTCGCAGTAAAAGAGGAAGTGACAGGACGTGTCCTCCTGTCTCACACAATTACCACACCTGCCATTTCAATAAATTATTACCAACCATCACTTTTGGTTTGGTTTTGGGCGGTTCAGCAGGGAGAAAAGACACACAGCTTCATATGACGTCCTGTACATGTGCACGTTTTTGTGATGTACCCTATAAAAGTGTGTGGGTCGTGACAGTCATGTCTTACATATCAATCATTTCAATTGTATTTCAAATCATAAAAGAGAAATAGAAAAATTCTTCACAGTTTAAGCTTCACAGTTGAACCATCCAACCGTCCATCCATCCATCTTCAACCGCTTACTCCTTTTCAGGGTCACGGGGAACCTGGAGCCTATCCCAGGGAGCAACGGGCACAAGGCGGGGTACACCCTGGACAGGGTGCCAGTCCATCGCAGACAGTTGAACCTACAAAAAAAAAAAAAAAAGATATGATTTTTGTGTTACTTTTTATAGATCATAAACTAACTCTTTTTATCTTTATATCTCTATATCTTTTCTTATTAATTTTATTCATTTACTTATGTAGGTTTATATTTTTTATTATTTTCTGTTTGATTTCAGAGGTGGAAATTAGATGGACCAGTTTGAAGTAAATACGTGTTTACGTCTACTCGTA
>JAFFST010054002.1:95437-105515 GCA_022414735.1 Noturus placidus
AAAGTTGGAACAGTTTCTGAATGAAACGTAACAGTTTTCGTGAGTTTTGATGGTTTCTCAAGAGAGGAACCATCTGAAAAACCCTTGGGAAGACCGTACGTAATGAATAAAACACTTCGTTACGTGATGTTATGGGAAAATAATCAACAATGATGCAAAGCAGAGTTATTCTTACCACCCTGACACTGACTATTTTCCAATAGCAGCACATGCTGAAGTGTTTTATTCTTCTTACGGCACAATCTGCCAATCATTACTATAATATTTTTTCATTTATTAATACAGCAGCATAGTTCTGATCTGTTTATTGTTACTTTTGAGGAACGTTCATAAATCCTGGAGATCTACCTTCCTGAAGACTTTATCTCCAACCCTAACCACTATGATGGTCCACCTGACCATCTAATCACTGCCTTAAGACGTTCCTGATCAACTAAAACAGATGTGTTAGATTTTGCCTGGAGACGGAACCTGCAGGAAGGTAGATCTCACGGAAGAGCGTTGGTGACCTCTGACCTATGTTCTTTTGTTCTTTATTTGGTGGAAAGCTCGACTGTAACCGACTGTAACTGTAAACTCGACTCATTACCGAGACATTCAACAAGTCTTTGATGTTAACAACACACACATCTTAATCCATTTGTTATTACAGTGAGTGTCATACAACATACGAGTCTTTATTAATGAGCTGTTACCATAGCAATAAGTGCATTTAGATAAAACTACAGCCTTTATGTAAAAAATAAAAACAAAGCAAAACAAATCAACACACTGCAAAAAGTTGATGATGTATCTAATGTTTCTTTTTATGAGATTATTATAAATCGAATAAACTGTTTTTACTCGATTTGACTGATTTCAAGGTTTCAATGTCTTATTCTTATTAATTGGCAGACAAATTTGCTTCTTTCTATAAATCAATGCATAAGAACATGTGTAGAAAAATGATCAGCCAATAGGACAAGAGCTTACATTTTTGAGCTTAAATATGTTTAGGAATAAGTTTAATAACCATATATTCAGTGTGTTATAATCTGATACTACAGGGTGTCCCAAAAAACTCCATACATAGAGGGATGCCATAAATGCCATCCAAAAATGATATATTGTTTTTTTTTCCCCCTCAGATAGATTTTATGGGGCGGTTATGGCTCAGTCGGTAGAGCGGGTTGTCCACTAATCGTAGGGCTTGCAGTTTGATTCCCGGCCCACATGACTCCACATGCCGAAGTGTCCTTGGGCAAGACACCGAACCCCAAGTTGCCCCCGATGGCAAGCTAGCACCTTGCATGGCAGCTCTGCTACCATTGGTGTGTGAGTGTGTGTGTGTGTGAGTGTGTGTGTGTGAATGGATGAATGAGACACAGTGTAAAGCGCTTTAGATAAAAGCACTATAGAATTGCGCCATTTACTTTAAGAACACCTTTGACAAAACGTATTGAAATCATTCTCATGGCTGGATCGGGAAGCTGTCGCACGGTTGCGATGGACTTTAACAGGAAACACGGCAATTACATCACACACAAGACACTAATATTGCACAATTAACCCTCTATATCAATACTGTTTTTACTGCATACACGGTTATGGACTATATTAGCCCGCATGTACAACCTGTCTTTGTTATATTACTGTATTGTATGTCGCACTGTGTGTCTTGTGTTACTGGGACCTTGAATTTCCCCTCGGGGATATTTATATATATATATATTTATATCAATAAAGTATCTATCTATCTATCTATCTATCTATCTATCTATCTATCTATCTATCTATCTATCTATCTATCTATCTATCTATCTATCTATCTATCTGTCTGTCTGTCTGTCTGTCTATCTGTCTGTCTATCTATCTATCTATCTATCTATCTATCTATCTATCTATCTATCTATCTATCTATCTATCTATCTATCTATCTAATAAGCAAAACTTATTAACATATTTAAAAAGACAGGAAGTGCTGTGGACTAACAGAGAACATCTAACTAACATCCACTGACAAAAGCACAACCAGCATGGTGATGGAATATATAGTCATATATGTATGGAGACTTTTCAGACACCCAGGAGATCAATTTGTCTATATTTAAGATGTTGCATTGTATTTTTTATCCAATCAGATTCTAGAAGTCAACAGCGCTGTGGTAAAAAAAAAAAAAAAAATTTGTTTACAGAATTCTCATGAACATATTTCCTTAGGAATCTATTCAAAGATAAAAGAAGTTCAAAAGCATTTTTTTCCCAAACTCTGTCTGACTTTCTTTGTTTACTACAGGACTGACAAAACACTGGCCAAACAGGCCTTTCTTGAGTTGTTTCCTGTGGTATTTAAGGGCGTTGAATAGTTTTTTCCAGCGTATTTGAGGTTTCCACCTCACCCAGCTTAAGCCTGGTCCTTCCTGGAATTATCAGTACGCTTACATTGAAGAGCTGTTTCTCAGTGCCTGGATAAACATTTTTTTCTGTGGGCTGAAGTGTTGAAATGACAGCTCAGGCTTCAGGTTGCAGAAGACCCCATGGCTTAACTCACCTGTACGTGTCTTTCCTTTTTCCAGTCCTCCTACCGTTGTCTTTTTTGGCTCTGCGCTTTATCCCTGGTGATTTGCAGCTCCACTCGAAAGGCCCGATTCATAAATTCTTCACACATTCCCTCGAAAAACCACTTCGGGTTGAAATTAAATCCGTCTCATCAAACGCATCCTGGTTCTTCTCGGCTCTGCGTCCTCGCCAAAACATCAAAATGTTCAACAACGTGTGAGGACTCATTGAAATGGGATGCAGATAAAGGGACAGTATAATTTTCTGAGAAAAAAAAAAGAAAAGATTATGAAAATCCCAATTATGGAGAGAAAAAAAACTGTTCATGGTTTGTAGTATGCAAAAATTACACTAAATATTATGAGGATTGTCTTTAGAGAGATGGAGAGGAGGCATTAGCTGTGCTACAATCTGCATACAAACTAAAATACTTTCAATACTGATCCCAAAGTGTATAAAATCATCAATAATTTTAGTATAATTATGAAGGCCGATGATATTCCAGTGTGCAAGCCCTGTCTAGATGTTTTGTTCCAATTAACAATGGAAACTATTACCTGTTTACTGTCTACACGTATCTCCTTCACCTTTGTTTGCTTTACAGCTCGAGGTGCCAAGATGGCTAACAAGTGAAACAACATTCTAGCTATATTTGTTGCGCAATGCTAATTAACATTAACAATAAAGCCAGAGATTTCTAACGCAAGTGTACTGAATGTCTAGAGAAAAAGAGAACGAGTTTATCATAGATGTTGAGACTTGCTAACCCTAACCCTAATAAGTCAGTGTACTCAGCCAAAAACATACAACTACGGTAAATATTGAAGACGCATCACTGACGCTGACGTTACACTCATCCATCATGTGTGCTGGTTGAATTCGGCGGAGCTAACCGTCACAAAACTCAAGAAGTTGTAGGCAATATTAGCTGAAAAAGTGTCCACGGATCTAAATCTACCGCAAATATTAGACCATCCGGGTACCTTTTAGATACTCGTTTCAACATATTACGGATACGAATGGCGAGAAGGCGAATTGGGACGTTTACACACTACGAGCAATTAAATGAGGAAAACAGACAAACGAGTATTCCATCAAAGACCTAAATCTTTGCATTTCAGGACAATATAATAGGACGTCCAGTGAGTATTTTATTAAAGATGAGTGCACTTCTTTGGTGATGTCATTTCTGTAAGACACTATAAGCTGAGATTTGCCTTACAGTTGATATTAAGCAATTTTAGTGTTTATTGTAAGATAAAATATAGGTAATGCTGTGTGCCTAATTTGCATAGATCTACTTCTTCTTTCTTTATTTGCCAATAAACAAAAAAAAATAATTTTTAAAGTGTTTATATTTTCTAATTCTAAAGTATTTAACCTGAGGCCATTTCTTAAAATTGAACCAAAATTACACTGTAAGATATAAATCTGTCCAATAACAGAAAAAAGTAAATGTAAACGGCGCACTTATAAAGCGCTTTACACTGTGTCTCATTCACCTGTTCACACACACACTCACACACCAATGGTAGCAGAGCTGCATGCAAGGTGCTAGCTTGCCATCGGGAGCAACTTAGGGTTCAGTGTCTTGCCCAAGGACACTTCGGCATGTGGAGTCACATGGGCTGGGAATCGAACCACCAACCCTACGATTAGTGGATTAGTGGACAACGCGCTCTACCGACTGAGCCACAGCCGCCCAGTACTGGTAGCTCATGAACAGATTTTGTCACATAATTAAAAAAATATATAAATGTTCTGACAGTGAACTCACAGTTAATAATAAATAAATAAATAAATAAATAAATAAAGAGGACATTTTCTGTTATCTAATGGTATGCCTACAGTACAAAAACTGCAAGTGTTCAATAAATACATAAAGTAACAGAAAATATACTGGCAGGTCATCACCCACACTTTGTCCTGTAATTAAAAAAAATATTTGCTTCTTGTCTGCAGGTAAAATGAAGGCTGTAAAACAATATAGAAAAATAGACTGCTGATTATCACTGACACAACAATTAAAAGAGACAATTGGAAATGGTCAAAAAACAAAGATTCTGAAAAAAAAACCCTTATCACTTGTAAAACAGACAAACAAACAATAAAAAAAAAAAAACATGCAGTAAATTCCTCAGAGGATATCTTGGACAAATCTCGGTGTGTAAAGGGCGAGGCGGAAAACCGCTTATGAATGTGCATGATCTCCGATCCTTCAGACGTCACTGTCTTAAAAACCGTCACGAGTCTGTAATAGAGATCCTGACTTGGGCTCGGGAATACTTTGGTAAACATTTGTAAGTCGACACCATTTGCCGCTACATCCACAGATGCAAGTTAAGGCTTTACTATGTAAGCAGAAGCCACACATCAACACTGTCCAGAAGCGCCGCAGACTTCTCTGGGTTTAGTCACATCTGAGATGGACAGTAGCACAGTGGAACCATGTTTTGTGGTCTGACGAGTCGACATTTCAAATAGTTTTGGGCAAAAACTATTTGAAATGCCATCATGTTCTCCGGGTCAAAGAGGAAAAGGACCATCCGAGCTGTTATCGGCGTCAGGTCCGATGTCATGGTATGGGGGTGTGTCAGTGCACATGGCATGGGTAACTTGCACATCTGTGAGGGTAGCATTAATGCAGAAAGATATGTAAACATTTTGGAGTAAAATATGCTTCCATCCAGAGCATGACAACAAACCACATTCTGCCCGGATTACAAGCACATGGTTGCGTAAGCGGAGAGTGCAGGTGCTAGCATGACCTGCTGCAGTCCTGACCCGTCTTTGTGGTGCATTATGAAGTTCAAAATAAGCCAACAAAGGTCCCGTACAGTCGCTCAGGTGAAGAAATGCATAATGTATGAATGGGGGGAATTCTGCTTGCTAAACTTAACCAACTGGTGTCTTCACTCAGGGTCCAAACACATAATAAGTGTTATTAAAAGAAAAGGTGATGTTACACAGTGCTAAACAGTCGACTGTCCCAATTTTTTAGTTACAGTTAGTTAGAGTTACATTTATATAGCACTTTTCTAGACACTCAAAGCGCTTTACGTAGTATTGGGGGGAGAGGGTTCTCCAGCCATAGTGCACCAGAACTCCCACCACACACCAGCTATTATTGGAGAGGAGAAAGTAATGAAGCCAATTCAGAGATGGAGATTATTTTGGGGCCATGATAGAGAAGGCCCAATGGGTGAATTTCTCTAGGACACCGGGGTTATACCCCTACTTGGAGTGTGTTGCAGTCAGCAGATTTGAAATGAGTGTATATTTTCGAATATAAATGAAATTCACATTTAGCAGACGCTTTTATCCAAAGCAACTTACAAATGAGAGCACACTCACACACCGATGGTAGCAGAGCTGCATGCAAGGTGCTAGCTTGCCATTGGGGGCAACTTAGGGTTCAGTGTCCTGCCCAAGGACACTTCGGCATGGGATCACCCGGGCCGGAATTCGAACCACCAACCCTACGATTAGTGGATTAGTGGACAACCCGCTCTACCGACTGAGCCACAGCCGCCCAAATTCACAAAGTAAAAGCTCAAATAATGTGTTTATAACGTGTTTTCAATAGAGTACAGGGTGAATTGAATTCCTCAATGACTCTTTTCATTAGGTTTATTTGTTTGTTGTTTTTTTAAATTTTTTTTTTGGAATTGGGGTTGTAAATTTCAAGTCAATCTGAGAAACCAGTAAACTAAAATCAGCAGACAAAATGGTGTCAGATGCTAGCTGCCTAGCAAGCTAACTGGCAACAACTTTCAACTGTTAGCTACCAACTGGCATGAAATCTCAGACCAAACCAGGATGAAACTACTAAAAAGAGCTAAGAGCAGACTTTAAAAGGGAAGTGAAAGAGCCATAATGACAGACGATTATGCCGCCATACTTACATGGCAGTAAAACAAAGAACAATGTTACACTAACATTATACACTTAAAATGACGTTGTTTGTCAGACATGCAAGGAAAGAGATGGTAAATGGCGCACTTATATCACGCTTTTTTTCCAAAGCGCTTTACACTGTGTCTCAATCAACCATTCACACACACACACACCAATGGTAGCAGAGCTGCCATGCAATTCCCAGAGTCACGTGTTCCGGGAATCGAACCGCCAACCCTACGATTAGTGGACAACTCGCTCTACCACCTGAGCCACAGCCAACCCCAGAGATCTAGTTTGAGAGGCAGGGAGAGAGATAGCTAGGGTCAGAGAGAGACAGGGACACAAAGAGATAAACAAGAACTTGTTGACTAGCAGTGCACGAGAGTGTGTTGAGCATGGACCTGCCAGATGCTACTACAGTGGCTCTAAAACAAACAGCAATAATACTACTAATACATATTAAAAGTACACTGTGGCTGTTTTTTATGTATTTATTTATTTATTTTTTTGTAGACCCCGTGTTTCACTGTATTCGGGGCCCTCTAAAGCTCTATCCATCATCTAGCGCTCATAAATGAACTAATTAAATGTAAAAATAAAGCACCACTTAGTCTTTACTATATGCATTAAATATACATTGATCAATATGTACGCTGCTAATACACCTTCTGATGTCTGTGTCATTAATGTTAATCGAATAACAAAAGAATACGCAGTGAGTGACTTTCTCTTGTTCTTTTGTTATTTGACGAACAATAACGACACACACAGCAGCAGGTATATTAAGCTGCTGCCACTTGAAGTGTATCCTAAACCAAACGTTATTGATAATGGCGTTGTGGAGACCAGCTCGCTACGTTACTGATAACCAACAAACATTTACAATCGTATTTTACATGACCAAGCCAGACGATGTGTCATTTCAAACTTCTAATGGCAATAGAACAGTCCATTTGTTCAATTGCAGTATTACATTTGACATAAAATGACTTACCGCTGAAACAGCTGGATAAAATGTTGTGCTGCCACTAAAAGTCGTCGGAGCAGACTTTAGCTCTAGGTCCGATAATGCAATTGGAAAATGTATATACCTGGAAAAACACCCGTGAATCACATGCTATGGACAAATATACTCAAATATGCTCAAATATACAGTCATGTTACTGTTAATATAGAGATATTTCTTACAGTGTAGTTCATACAGGGTGTACAGGCAAAAACGCTTACCTTTCAGCATGCTGTACATAATCTGCTGCACATATAAAGAGTTTGAACTCATTTTCTGAGCTCACGATATCTTTCAATGCCCAACCCTGTTATTGTCCTCCATTTTGTTGTGGACGTTTTATAGCCTGAACCGTCTTAGCACGTCCGCCTCACACCTCCAGGGTCTGGGGTTCGAGTCCCGCCAGGGCCATGTGTGTGTGGAGTTTTCATGTTCTCCCCGTGTGTCGGGGGTTTTCCTCCGGGTTCTCCGGTTTCCTCCCCCAGTCCAAAGACATGCATGGTAGGCTGATTGGCGTGTCTAAAGTGTCCGTAGTGTATGAATGTGTGTGTGAGTGTGTATGTGATTGTGCCCTGCAATGGACTGGCACCCTGTCCAGGGTGTACCCTTGTGCCCGATGCCTCCTGGGATAGACTCCAGGTTCCCCGAGACCCTGATAAGGAGTAAGCGGTTGAAGATGGATGGATGGATGGATGGGTGGTCCAGTGGAACATTTTGCCGTGGTGTTTTAGCTTGTGCTTGTGCTTCAGATGTTGAAATACATGTTTAATGTATTCACAGTGAGAAATACAAGCACATTGAAAAGACTTAAATGATGCTTTCTACTTGCTGAGGAAATGAAGTGTGAAAGGACAAGCACATGTTGTTCTAACCCACTTCATCATACACCACGGAACAATGAACACGTTGCGATTCCAGTGCTACACGTTGACGTTGCGAAATGCCTTGTAATATTTTTACATTCAACGATGACAAAATTGCTCTGCATGCATTCGAGAAGATCCCCGCCCCCGCCCACACTTTATTATCACTATTCAACACATTCACGTATAGTAATCTTATCTACAAGCTCGAAAATGATCAGAAAGCTCACAGAACAAAGCTTTTTTTTTTTCTTTTCTTTTTCATTTAATGTGGTTGAATCAGTAAAAGATCAGGACTGTGTAGATCACCCAGATGAGGATGAGTCCCCTTTTGAATCTGGTTCCTCTCAAGGAAGTTTTTCCTCACCACTGTGTCCTCTGGCTTGATCTTAATCCACATCTGGATTTCTGTAAAGCTGCTTTGTGACGACGTCTATTGTTAAAAGACACAAACTACACAAATAAATCTGAATGCAATTAAATACTGCTGGTTCGGTCCTGAGCTCGGGTTACTGACAGAGTGGAGTTCCGCATGTTCTCCGCATAGCTGGAACTTTCCTCTGGGTTCTTCAGTTTCCTCCCACCTTCCAAAAACATGTAGGTGGACTGGCTACTTTTAATTACCCCTGTATGTGAATGAGTGTGTGAGTGTGTGCATGGACTGGATTCCCATCGATTGTGAAAGAAACACACTTCCACCCCACTGTGTGATTTCTCTGAGCAGACTATTATGTTTTGCCTGGAATGTGAGCTCCAAAATGCCACCAAATATTACAAAAACATCCTTTAAAAAGAAAGAAATCGCTGATCACAACTTTAATGTTCCTAGCAGTCAACAGCTTGAGGTTGGGATGTGTCCATTCTCACTGTCCCAGTTCCAGTTCCTCTCACCTCCAAAAATATGCAGGTGGATTGGCTATAAAAAAAGAGAAGGGTCTGTCTGCGTCCTGCAAGACTACACACCATGCCAATCACAAGGAATGCCTACTAGCAAGTCACACTACACAACATTCCCATGCCCATTTTGTCAATATCTCTAACCCTAACCATATTTGTTGTGGGCTTAACCTGTAATAGTGGTCGTGCTTTGTTGGGGGTGTGTTTTGTAAGGGGTGTGGTTTGTAATCCTGACAGATGTTTTAAGTATTTGTTGCGGGCGTAACCTGTAATAGTGGCTGTGCTTTGTAAGGGGGTGTGGTTTGTAATCCTGACAGATGTTTTATGTATTTGTTGTGGGCGTGTTTTGTAAGGGGAGTGGTTTGTAATCCTGACAGATGTTTTATGTATTTGTTGTGGGCGTAACCTGTAATAGTGGCTGTGCTTTGTAAGGGGGTGTGGTTTGTAATCCTGACAGATGTTTTAAGTAGTCGTTGTGGGCGTAACCTGTAATAGTGGCTGTGCTTTGTTAGGGGTGTGGTTTGTAATCTTGACAGATGTTTTAAGTATTTGTTGTGGGCGTGTTTTGTAAGGGGAGTGGTTTGTAATCCTGACAGATGTTTTATGTATTTGTTGTGGGCGTAACCTGTAATAGTGGCTGTGCTTTGTAAGGGGGTGTGGTTTGTAATCTTGACAGATGTTTTAAGTAGTCGTTGTGGGCGTAACCTGTAATAGTGGCTGTGCTTTGTTAGGGGTGTGGTTTGTAATCTTGACAGATGTTTTAAGTATTTGTTGTGGGCGTGTTTTGTAAGGGGAGTGGTTTGTAATCCTGACAGATGTTTTATGTATTTGTTGTGGGCGTAACCTGTAATAGTGGCTGTGCTTTGTAAGGGGG
>JAFFST010054002.1:114333-124266 GCA_022414735.1 Noturus placidus
GAGGCATCGGGCACAAGGCGGGGTTCACTGTCTCTTTTTAGGTTTTATATATATATATATAAAACCTAAAAAAACTTTCCAAAATGGCTTGTGATATGCTGTGACTCTAAGCAAAGGGTGTAAAACAGGGCAAAATAATGTCGTTATAAGTTCAATGAAACAACGATGGTTTAATGAGTAAAAACAAGCAAAAGTTTTGTACGTATAGCTGCTGAGATTTGGTTGTAATATGCAGCGTATCGACGTGTAGGGTGTCAGAACAATATCGTGTTACGTTAAGCACAAACCTGTACAGCTAGGCGTTTACAATGTTTAGTAATGTAAAGCATATCTAAGTGTAGGGATTAAAACAGGACAATAAAGCGTTCAATTAAAGGAGAACATTTTCATTTACTAAAATAATAATAAAAAAAAAAACTTGTAAAACAAGGTGTTTGCAGTTTCTGTCCTTAATGTATGTATTTAATAAAGAAAATGCTTAAAATACACTCACTATTAAAAAACAAACAAACCAAACAATGAAGAATTAAAAGTAAAAGCTATGTGTTTGCATTTTCTTGTGAGCGATATAATGTTAAGTTAAATATTAATTATACAAAAAAAAAGTGTCTTTAAAACCTGAACAAAGACCCGTAAATTCTAATGGGAGTATAAATGTGTGCGTGTGTGCGTGTGTGTGTGTGTGTATGGGTTTGCCGTTAGACACAAAGAAAGTCTGACGCTTGTCACCGAACAGGCTTTGGTGGCATGATCAATCCTCTCTTGGGTTTTTTGAGCGACGAGAAAGGACTGAAACACTCTCTACTGGAGCTGTCAGTGTTGAGTGATGGATCGCTGGACGTCTTTTTACTTCCTCATTAACCCGTGCGTGTCCACGCCGCACTCTCGGCTGGAGCCTGAATCAGGCCTTGATGGATGGCCAGAGGTCTTACTGCTCCATAAATAAGGGGATTAGCGTGAGGCGTCTCCTCTGGCCCCTGGGCTCCTTCAGTACGACAAATGGCTACGATTAGCATAGCGAGAGAGAGAGAGGGAGACTGTGGGATCTTCAGAGGCCCGGGTGATAATATACTCCAGGCCTCTGCGGAGGTTTTTGTTTTCGCACCACTTTTCAAGCAGCCGTGCATGCACGCAAGTGAGCACGTACACACACACACATAGACAGAGAGAGCGAGAGAGAGAGAGAGAGAGAGAGAGAGAGAGAGTAGTAAGCCATGTCAGCAAACTGTCGGAAATAATATTAAGGCACATATATAGGAAGCTATTATGTGTAATTGATATGTCATTACATGATTTCATCAATATTTTGAGATCATATCCGTGGTTCGGAGCTTCGAACAGCTCCGATGAGGCAGTGTTTCATCCTGGCACGCTGGCAAAGAGAAAGACATGGACCATCTGGCTAAAGTTAATATGATGTACATGTTCTAAAGATAAAAGTCATTAGAATGAAATACAGGTAAAAGTATTTAATAGAATTCAAGGTAATAAAATAGGGATTACATGATAGATTTTTTCCACCTAACAATACCAATGACACTGATATAAAACCAGAATACTAGCCTGTTATTATTATTATTATTATTATTATTATTATTATTATTATTATTATTATTATTATAGGATTGTTAAATGGGCGTGTAGATTCAATTAAAAACTAATTTGATTTTACTCAGGAAAATCCCCAGTGTTGAATTAACACCTACAGTGTTCATTTGTGTCCAGTTGGACATATATAAGCACTCTAGCTGTTAATTCAACACTGGGGATTTTGCTGTGTACACAGATATTGTCATTTATGAATAAATGAATTTAAAATGTATTTGAATTTGACTCATAAATCGAGTCACATGACTCGATTAGTAAGACGGGTTTAAGCAGGCGAGGGTCAGATCTAAAGTCGTACGGTCGTATGAAACACTAAAATACAACCGTACTGCGGAAATGTGAGTTGATTTGAACAGGAAAAATGGATTTGGTTTACACTGTAAATAAATAAGATAAAAAATAAATAAATAAAGTGCCGTAGTAGGAATCAGATGAACTGGGTTGTGTACTCTTCCGAATTTGCAAGTGTGAAAGAAGCGTGTACAATAAATGAGCGCTCTTTGTGAACCTGAAACAAAACGGGTGCTTTCAGTGGCTGTCACTGTTCATTCATCTCGCATTCTCACTCCCACCTTGTGTACACACACCTGCTTCAAGACGATCCCCAAAAACACGGCGACGGCGTTTAGCTGTCTGTTTCCGTCAGAGCTTTTAATTTAACTTTGATTACGGAGAAGATAAAACATCCTGGCTGTTTTTAAATACCTCTTGCGATCGTATTTCTTTAATCTGCCTTGATAGAACATCCACTGGAAAGCAGGGAGCGGTATAATGAGGATTAAGGAAATAATTAGGACCTCTTCTTCTACTTGCTGACTGTATGGAAAAACACGTATTTGCATCCGCGTACATCATAAAGTCGCCGCAAAGGGTAATAATTAGAACGCTAATTAGATTATTTTTTTATAGGTAGATCATTGTCTGTAAAGACACCCGTGAAACTGCATTAACGGCCGGCTGGAGAGCATTACGGTTTGATTACGCCCCTGTGTAGTAGGCTGAGAGGCTAATCCCTCACAGGCAAGTGCTGCTCATCTCCGTGATCCTGACGTCCCAATACATTCTCATGAATCATCATTTTAAATAAGAGCTTGTACGAGAGTAGGATTAAGACCCTAGTATATATATATATATATATATATATATATATATATATATATATATATATATATATATATATATGATGGAGCCTTTCTGGAAATCTATGGACTAATCACGTAGCTTTGTGGAGAATTCATTCATGTGATAATGAAGGATAGGTGAAAGAGTGGCGTGGAATTCATTATTCGATTCAAGGCAACAAGATACATGTAACGTAGCTAGCTAGCTAGATCTCTTTTGAAATAACCAACGATACGTTGTGTATGGCCTATCTATGTGTATGGCCTAATCAGTGACTAGGACTAGTTCCATCCATCCATCCATCCATCCTCTACCGCTTACTCCTTTATCAGGGTCACAGGGAACCTGGAGTCTATCCCAGGGAGAATCGGGCAGAAGGCGGGGTACACCCTGGACAGGGTGCCAGTCCATCACAGGGCACAATCACATACACACTCAACACCCATTCATACACTACGGACACTTTAGACACGCCAATCAGCCTACCATGCATGTCTTTGGACTGGGGAGGAAACCGGATGAGTACACATGGGATGAACATGCAAACTCCGACACACACGAACCCTGGACCCTGGAGGTGTGAGGCGAACGTGCTCACCACTAAGCCACCGTGCGCCCCCCAGGAGTAAGTTGTGTTCAGAAAATTGTAAAATTGCCTACAATCGAATTCTGAACCAATCCTTTTCTCCGTTATGATCAATGTGACATGGATGGGTTTACTGCTGGACGATATGAATATGAATATCATGATAAAATCACGTCACAATCCATTTCTCTGAAACATTGGCAGAAGGTTAAAATTTGTATAACAGTTGATTTGATGTTTAAATTGCGTATGAATAAACATTTGTCGACGCTTATCTATGTGTCGTAGAACAATCAAGCCTCATGTGATGATATTTTTTGGACATGCGTAGATTTTGTCCGCATTGAGTTTTGAGTACAAGCCCCATTCCTGTAGCTAAGCCGTTGTGTCTTTTCATGCGAGGTGGTGTTGACGTGAAAGATTTAGGTTTAGATGGACGCTAATGATGCTAATTTTGTCATGCTAATGTCACATGGTCCGACGGGTAAAAACCCGAAGCTACTTGCACAACAAGTTACGAAGATTAGGATTAGCGCTTGGATTAGGGTTATGATATACATTGAAAAATGTATAGCTCAGGTGAAAGCTCCAGTGTGCTGCTATTCAGTATCCAGCTTGGTGTACATCCTAGAACAAATGGTATAATGGTACAGGCGGCATGTTCTGCGATTGTAATCCTTAATCTGGAATGGCGGGGAAGCGAAGAATCATCACGCTGTTTTATCAGACAATCTCAGCAGGCCGAGCTCACGTCCTCTCGTGGTAGATTGGTTTGGTATGCGCATGTATCGAGTGTATGGTGCTTCAGTCTCGATCTGGGGAGTCATTAGCGGCGAAAAAAGCTTGCCCTTTTAACGAGCTAGATAACGTCGGGCCTGTTGTTCGCTGGCCAGCTGTTTTTAGAGGAGGCTCGCTCTGAGCTCTGTGGATAATGTGTCAGTCGGGATGGAGTGGTGATAGATATCGGGTGGTTAAGGGATGCTCGCCGAGTCCCAGAGGAGCATTGATCGCCTCTATAACTCACGCTCACTATGATGTATGCACTTCAGTGTGTGTTCAGCGCCGGGTGAGGGCTTTGGCAGGTCCTTGAATGGTCCTTGGGCCTCGCTGTACCTCGGAAAAGAGCTTTATTCATATGATTTGTATATTGCAGGACGGTCATAAAGTCTGCTTTAATGGAAAGCACCATAGGGGCTGTATTGAGCTGTTGCGGCCCCTGCGTTCACTTGTATATAGTGCTGTAAAGCTCGAGCTTTATCGCGCATCCTGAGAGGCAAGGCTCGAGCTATAAGCCCTCTTTTATTGTGGCAGTAATGCAGTGAGAACACTGATATCTGCACTTCCTGGTGCGAACGCCCACTACCGCCAGGGTGCCTGTGATCTAAACCACAGCAGCTGCTAACTTTTTTTTATCTCGTTTCGAATTGTGCAGAAATGACTCGAATGAATTTTTATCTCATGTCGAATAGAGACGTTTAGTAAGCCAGCTTTCACCATCAGAGCAATTGTGGCTTCGTGTGTGTGTGTGTGTGTGTGTGTGGCGTCGGATGTTCCCAGGCAGTGTCTAAGGTTAGCATTTGACGCTAAATGCCTAGGGCCAAATACCAAGCAGGTCTGACTCACCTTTAAGATTCCTTCCATTGCTGTATTTGTGTATTTATATAAAACCAGTAGACTTGGAATGGTGTTGCGTGCCAAGTTCACCTGTTCCTTTTTGCAGTAATTGTTTTTTTTGTTTGTTTTTTTTTTTTTTTTTTGCGTTTCACAAAACAACAACAAAAAATCCGTCATTTTACTACAGATTTAGGATGTTAAAACCAGGTTTTCCAACTTCTCTATTTGGAAGTTTCCACCATAATGCCAGGTCAGGTCCAATTCTGATTCGTATGATTAGTTCGAATCATCCATCCATCCATCTTCAACCACTTACTCATTTTCAGGGTCACGGGGAACCTGGAGCCTATCCCAGGGAGCATGGGGCACAAGGCGGGGTACACCCTGGACAGGGTGCCAGTCCATCACAGGGCACAACCACATACACACTCACACACACATTCATACACTACGGACACTTTAGACACGCCAATCAGCCTACCATGCATGTCTTTGGTCTGGGGGAGGAAACCGGAGTACCCGGAGGAAACCCCCGACGCACGGGGAGAACATGCAAACTCCCCACACACATGGCCCTGGCGGGACTCGAACCCCAGACCCTGGAGGTGTGAGGCGAACGTGCTAACCCACTAAGCCACTGTGCGCCCCTAGTTCGAATCATATTCGTTACAATTTTATTTCGTCTTCCATTCCAAGAAAACATTGATATGCTATCAGGTCCTCGCTGACACTCACATTTGTGTGTTTCGGTGTATTCCGGTAATAAACACAGGGCTGCATCTCATCTTTCTGCATTTCAAGAGGGCTTGCCTGATAATAAGTAAAGACCATGCTGGAATATTATGTTGCAGGAAAGTGAAATGCGTCAACAAGGCTGTCTAATTCACCCGTTTTCTCCTCTTGATTGGCGCTGATTGGCTCAGTTTCTAACGGGCCTGTGATTGGGGGAGAGAGGGGGGGGGGGAATGTGGTTGTCTGAGCACAATGGCTGTGCCAGAGAGCCTGATGCTGTTCGCCTGGGCAAAATTGTATCCTGAATGATGTTTGGCAAGAGGGATTATGATTGCTGATTGCTGTGGGTTTTAATTATGGAAATTGCAAGATGCTCTTTGCATCTCCACATGGCTAAGTCTTAAACATTCTCAAGGGAGCGGGCCATTATTTCACTAATAGCCGAAGTCATAAAAACGGCAAGGAGAGTTTTATTTTTTTCCCGTTAAATAATGCACTCCAATTAGATGAAGTACATTCTGCTCAGTCGGGAAGGTAAACAGCGACATGGATTCTGCTTGGAATGTTATAAATGTGTGTTAAAGCGACGGCTACAGTTGGGTGCTTATACGCTTGCGACACTTAATTCCTGCTTCTTTATCAGCTCAAAGCCAGACCAAGCAACATCACAATCTTTATTTTAATTGCATTATGCATTAAAAATAAAAAAAATACAACACACACACAAACAACATTTGCTACATCACATCATCTTGTAGTCGAACACGTTTGACTGGGCAGAGAAGAAGTTATGATGAGGTGTCATGTTGGTGCAATGTAGGGTTACGAGTTTTAGTTCAGGGCCATAGATGAAGGGAAAGGGAAGAGACAGGAGAAGCTGGAGGAGTAAATCAAGGTCGGACCGTTCTGGCACTTCATTTATCCAGGCCTAGTCCTGAGTTAACACACTGCTCTATGGCCTTATTATGGAGCTTTTGGGGAGCTGTGCGATGCTCAGACGCTGAAACTGCAGCTTTGAAGTTCATTTCATTGATTTATTTATTTATTTTGTTGTTGCAAAGGGGTGAGTTGGGATGTTATTTGCAATCTATAATGTCATTGAAGAGGAAAGATATATTGCCAGGGCACTCATGTTGAGAAATATTCTGTGCATGCCGTTCTAAATCTAATGTTAGATAACTGAGCCTTGAATTCCTTATGCAAAACTGAAGTAGATTTGGTATTCAAGTACATTTGAATACGTGGAGAAAAGAAAATGAATGAAATGAGAGAATGACAGAATATTATTATCCATCCATCTTCAACCGCTTACTCCTTTTTAGGGTCACGGGGAACCTGGAGCCTATCCCAGGAGGCATCGGGCACAAGGCGGGGTACACCCTGGACAGGGCGCCAGTCCATCGCAGGGAGAATATTATTATACTTTTTTGAAATCGTAATCCATTTTATACACGGTGTTTTTAAGTTGATTTTCCTTCTGACAAACTGTTATGGCGAATCCCGTTCTCTATATCTGCTCACTACATACGGTATAACATCATGTACACCGTAGAGAACCTATGTAGTGCTCTGTTTTTACTAACGTGCTGTACCATTTGAAATTCAGCCAAAAGGGGAAAAAAAACAACATGTTCTCAGTAAGATCTTAGGTTGATGTTTTTGTTTCTTGCTTCCCCGTCCACAGAACTGTCATTAAGAGCATCAGACAATACGTTGGATTAAGAGCAGAGACTGTATGAATAGAGACACTGCTTGAACTATAAGTGGGGCACAACACGTGTTACATAAGTCCAATTCCTCAGTAAAAAATGAGCCGATTACCTTGTTTGGAAAGATGTTCACTTCTAGGGAATTTCTGGCCTGTCAGATTCATATGCTAGCGCATACACATACAAGACGCCACATTAGTTATACCTCAGAAGCCAGACCACCCTTACGGATGATGTTTTTGGAAGAAAAGAAAGCCCCACCCCCAACATTTTGAAATCTGTGTACATAAATGTCATTTTGCTGATCTGTTTCTGGTGTATGGGTCTGTCCAAGATGGCCGCTGAGTGAACAGACTTAACTAGAAGACTTTTGTTTAGAAAAAAAAAAACAACATTACAATACAAAAATAAATAAATAAATAAAAAATCAAAAGCTAGCATGTGGTAGAAATGAACATGATGTGATCTCTTGAATAATCCCAAACGACGCTTTCGGTATTCCCTGGTGCACGCCTGTGATTTTCACCTACATCCCTCCAGTTTGGCACCTTTACTGCTGTGCTACCGGCGCTCATGGCACTCCTCACACGAGGGAATCGCTGTTCTTGAGTTTACCGAGAGATTTATTGTTAAATATTTGTTGAGTGTTCCAGCCGGCAGTCAATGGTGTGTGTTGGTAAAGCGCAGCATGGAACATAATTGCCAAGCACATAAAAATGTCATTGCTGTGCATTAGTAAGCATGAAAAAGCCCTTGAATCAGTGCTTGCAGGTGGGCGTGTAGATAGTGGTGCGGTTTAATTTCACTCCGCAACAATGTGTCTCGAGTTCAAAGACCTTTAGTCAGGCGTTTTAATTACTTTGGAATTGGCCCTAATTGATCTTGGCTTAGATGGACTTCTCATACTTCCACACTCTGTGCTGCTTTTCTCTCAGTGGAGACGAGCGCCATGGTTATCTAAAATACTCTTCTTCTTTTCCATTTACTCTTTCTTTAAAAATAAGAGACCAGAAGAAAGTGCAAATGGAGTGTAATGCTGGTGTGAGCTAATGAAATTCTTTTAAATGATCCTCTTTGGACAATAATCTTTTCATTTAATACTGTTCAGTTCTCCTTTCTAGTCAGCTTGCACTGTCCTGTGTATTTACTCTACTGGGTTTTTATTGTACTGTATATACACAGTATCTCACAAAAGTAAGTACACCCCTCACATTTGTGTAAATATTTGATGATATCTTTTCATGTGTCAACACTGAAGAAATGAGACTGTGCTACAATGTAGTGAGTGTGCAGCTTGTGTAACAGTGTAAATTTACTGTCCCCTCAAAATAACTCAACACACAGACATTAATGTCTAAACCGCTGGCAACAAAAGTGAGTACACCCCTAAGTGAAAATGCCCAAATTGGACCCAATTAACCATTTTCCAAAAAAGTTGAGTGCACATGCTCAGCGTCATATCCAGAGGTTGGATTTGGGAAATAGACGTACGTGTGCTGCCAGCATTGCTGCAGAGGTTGAAGGGGTGGGGGGTCAGCCTGTCAGTGCTCAGACCATACTCCGCACACTGCATCAAATTCTGCATGGCTGTCGTCCCAGAAGGAAGCCTCTTCTAAAGATGATGCACAAGAAAGCCCACAAACAGTTTGGTGAAGACAAGCAGACTAAGGACATGGATTACTGGAACCATGTCCTGTGGTGTGATGAGACCAAGATAAACTTATTTGGTTCAGATGGTGTCAAGCGTCTGTGGCGGCAACCAGGTCTCTTGAATAATCTCAAACGACGCTTTCGGAGTACATAGACAAGTGTGTCTTGCATACAGTCAAGCATGGTGTTGGGAGTGTCATGGTCTGGGGCTGCCGGCATTGGGGAGCTACAGTTCATTGAGGGAACCATGAATGCAAACATGTACAGTGACATACTGAAGAAGAGCATGATCAGAGTGCAGTATTCCAGCATGATAACGACCCCAAACACACCTCCAAGACGACCACTGCCTTGCTAAAGAAGCTGAGGGTGAAGGTGATGGACTGGCCAAGCATGTCTCCAGACCTAAACCCTATTGAGCATCTGTGAGGCATCCTCAAATGGAAGGTGGAGGAGCACAAGGTCTCTAACATCCACCAGCCCCGTGATGTCATCATGGAGGAGTGGAAGAGGACTCCAGTGGCAACCTGTGAAGCTCTGGTGAACTCGATGCCCAAGAGGGTTAAGGCAGTGCTGGAAAATAATGGTGGCCACACAAAATATTGACACTTTGGGCCCAATTTGGGCATTTTCACTTAGGGGTGTACTCACTTTTGTTGCCAGCGGTTTAGACATTAATGTCTGTGTGTTGAGTTATTTTGAGGGGACAGTAAATTTACACTGTTACACAACCTGTACACTCACTACTTTACATTGTAGCACAGTGTCATTTCTTCAGTGTTGACACATGAAAAGATATCATCAAATATTTACACAAATGTGAGGGGTGTACTTACTTTGTGAGATACTGTATATGTATGTGTGTGTATTCTCTCTCTCTCTCTCTCTCTCCTCTCTCTTCTCTCTCTCTCT
>JAFFST010054002.1:125687-136856 GCA_022414735.1 Noturus placidus
ATTTACAAATTGCATTTTGTGTTTACTTGTGTTGTCCTTGACTATTGTTTAAATTGGTTTGATGTTCCGAAACACTTAAGTGTGACAAACATGCAAAGGAACAGGAAATGAGGAAGGGGGCAAGCACTTTTTCACACCACTGTATTTATACACACACACATTTCCTCTTCTTGCACTGCTGTGTATTTGCACGTTATGTGTTATGTAGCCCTTTGTACCGTGTCACTGCATTATGTGTGTTGCACAACGGTCCTGAAGAAATGACATTTCATTCCCGTGTATACAAGATATAAGATAGATGAATGACAATAAAACCCACTGGCATGACTTGACTTGATCGGAGTGGTGGCTTTTGAAGCAGTACTGCCGTGATGTCAGCACATGATTTGAAATCTGAGTGATGAGACGGATAATAGGTGAAACTAGGGCTGGGTGATACAGCAAAAATATCACATCACAATATTTTAAAGACATTTCTACGATACGTCATATGTATCACAATCAGCCATAAAATTACAACCACCTGCCTAATATTGTGTAGGTCCCCCTCCCGTTGTGCCACCAAAATAGCTGTGAAGCTTCGAGGCATGGACCTCTACAGGTGTGCTGTTGTATCTGTCACCAAGATGTAAGCAGCAGATCCTTCATGTTGCGTGGATCGGACTTGTTTATCCAGCACATCCCACAGACGCTCGATCGGATTGAGATCTGGGGAACGCCCCAGAGTCAACACCTTAAACTCTTTCCTCAAACTGTTCCTGAACCATTTTTACAGTGTCTCAGGGCGCATTATCCTACTGAAAGACGCCACTGCTTTTAAGGAATACCGTTGCCATGAATGGTGTACTTGGTCTGCAACAATGTTTGCGTAGGTGGTACGTGTCAAAGTAACATCCACATGAATCTCAGTACTCAAGCTTTCCCATCAGAACATTGCCCAGAGCATCACACCCAGTGGTCTAGCCTCTTGTCAAACTCGCTCAGATCTTTACGCTTACCTATTTTTCCTGCTTACAACACATCAACATTGAGGACGGGGTGTTCACTTAATGCCTAATATATCCCAGCCCTTTAACAGATACCATCGTAATGAGATAATCAAAGGTATTGACTTCATCTGTCAGTGATTTTAATGGTATGGCCGATTGGTGTATATCTAGGATGATGGTTACTGAATAAATGTTAGATTTCAGAAATTTTTATGGTGTCATCATTTATCAAAATATCAATATGTCATCATATTGCTCAGCCCTAGGCGAAACATATAACATTAACCTATGCATGCATAAATGTTTCAAATTGAATATACTTCCTATATTGCTACAGAATGGAAATAGACCAGCCAGCGATGTGACAGCATCCCATTTATAAATCAAACGAACAATGGGGACTAACTAGTCGAAAAACCTCTTCATAGACCAGCAATATATCCCTAATTTTATACAATAGACCATTACATTCATCATCCCGTTTCACGCACTACACAATACCCGTCATCTTGCCAAGCCCTGAGATGCCATGTAAGCTTACGACTCACTAAAGTTTCATTATAATGACACCTTATAAAGCAGACAGGAGAGTATTCATACTTGACATATCACTCATACTTACTTTTAGGTCAAAATCACCTCATTATTCCTGACACGCTTTAGCAAATCGTGTTGCTTTTTATTTTTCTTCCCACCACTCTTCGGTTACGTTGCTAGGTCTGTTGCCATCCAGAGAACGCTTTAACACTCCAGTCACTCGCCATGCTAAAAATTTCATCTGGTGGTTAGATAATGCTCAGCGCTGACGCTGAATTATTGAAGGCCTTGTACTTGTGAGGGGGACAGGGGTGCACTTTTAACTCTCTGTACCACCGTGACTTTCTGTCCGGTAACTAAGAGACGCTACACAAACATCAGAAGGAATGAAAGTTCTGGAGGAGGGAAAAGGAGTGCAACGGTGCAGAGCAGGGGATTTGGGTCGGTGGATGTGGGGAAAATGAAAGGAAAGTCTGTCTGACGAGTGGCCCGGCGAAGCTGTGAACCTCTCACAGGCACCCTGTGAGTGTGTGTGTTTTTCTCTGTATGTATTTTATTGTGCATGAAGCGCCGCTTGCTGCTTTCTATCTTCATGTTGTTGGTTTTTTTTATTTTTTTTATGTCCTGTCTCTAATGTGTGTCATTCATATTTCAGTTAATGAGCACAAACAAACTATGTGCTCTCTGTTGAACAGCCTATTAGTTCATAGAGAAGTAAGAAACAGGAAGAAAACATGCACACGTCTCCATCAAGTTAATTGTTTCGTGGCGCTGCGTTTCATAGTTTTTCATGATTAATGACTGCAGCTCATCTCATATCGGATTATCATGTAAAGCCGTCAATGATGCTCAGTTGGTAACGCCAAAGGCGATAATTGGTATTTCTGCATTGCTGAACAGATCTGTGTTAACTTTAAAGACTGATGTGGAGATTGTGGTGTTATTTTTGTGCATGCTTTTGCTCCGCCTATATTATTTTAATGTCTCTACATACAAATATATACCATTCATACTTCAGAGCATTCATTTCTATAATCATTACTTTGTACGGAGAGAGAGAGAGAGAGAGAGAGAGAGAGAAAATGAAACGCTGTTCGATTATGGCAGCCTGGTTTGAAGCCCAGTGCTCAGGTGCTGGAGTGAATGTGAGCACAACGGCATGTAGCAAACCTTAACCTTGCCTTAGGCTGGAGATCATAGCTCAGGCCCAGTGGCGAGCCAAAAATATATATATTTTTTTTTTCACTCTTACCCTGTTTTGGTGGAGTGTTCTCTGTTCCGCTCGCGCCCCCAAAAGAGTGATGGCAAACATTAAGGTCTGTTCTGACGGCACTGAACATAAGTGAGGTTGTCAAGCCAACCAGCCGTTCACCTGCACGCTGCGTATATTGAAAGCGAACGAGTGAAGGTTGCAGGAGGGAGCAGTTACTGCACATATTGTACGGTTTGAATGCAGAGAAAATGCTTTCTGTCAATCCTTCGGAAATAAAGAGCAATGCTAAAGGCACATATACAGTGTAAGGTCAGTGCTTTAATTGTAAAGTTTTGGTAGATGGTGGTGTATGCAAAGTAGATAATTAAGATTCGTTATTTCAACTGCAGACTGCAGAGAGTAGAGGTCTTTGCTGTGCATCTACATTCATTCATTTGTTCTGTCATTCGTTCATTTAGTCTAGCCGTTTAGTCTGGTCAGGGTTGCAATGGACCCTGAGCCAATCCTGGGAATACAGTGCACAACGAATATACACTTATTATACATGTCCATTAACATGGATGTGGCAATGTTAGCTTTTCATATAATTGGTATTTAAATTCTTTAATAGACCCCATATTCAATTGGAAAAAAAAAAATGCCATTAATTGCTCTGGCCTAAAACCCTTCTTCTTTTTTTCCCATGTCATTCCTCGTTAAAGTCATAAATGAAGTTCTGTGTAATAATGTTTGGATTTCTTTATATACGTGGATTTCTTGAGTTAATAAAAAAAAAAATCATTAAAATTTCATGTGAATAGCCTCATTGGAAATATATTTACTAAAAAACAATGCTGATATTCGATACTTATTTCCCCCACTGTATATCGTATATGACTGGAAGTTGCATTTTCAGTTGAATTTTGGGAAAACATTTGAAGCACTCATTGTGTTGAGCCATTTCAATAGCTTTTGTTCGATTTGTTTATTGCAAACTGCTGAAAGTCTTATACTGTCTATCATAATGACCTCATATATTATAATACCCTCTTATACTGTATATCATAGTAAGCTCATATATATATATATATCATAATGACCTCTTATACTGTATATAATATGACCTCATATATCATAATGACCTCTTATACTGTATATCTTAATGACCTGCTATACTGTAGATCATATGACCTCATATATCATAATGACCTCTTATACTGTATATCAAAATGACCTCTTATACTGTATATCTTAATGACCTGCTATACTGTAGATCATATGACCTCATATCATAATGACCTCTTATGCTGAATAATAATATGACCTCATATGTCATAATGACCTCATATACTGTATATCATAATGACCTCATATGTCATTATGATCTCCTATACTGTATACCTTTATGACCTCATGTTATAATGAGCTCTTATACTGTGTATCTTAATAAACTCTTATATATCATAATGACCTCTTATCTGTCATAATGAATTCATATAATGACCTCTTATAATGACATTAATCCAAGGGGAAAGGTGATGCGGCAGCTTTACAAGGATGGCAGGGGTGATTTCTAGTCATTTTTTCACAGCTATCTTCCTCAGCTCAAACCCAGAGTAATATGAACTGCGTCTAGAGTATATTTATGTGTGTGTGTGTCTGTGTGCGTGTGTGTGTGTGTGTGTGTGTTAGATAGAGAGAGAGAGCAAGAGAGAGAGAGAGCGAGAGAGAGAGAGAGAGAGAGAGAGAGAGAGAGAGAGAGAGAGAGAGAGAGAGGGAGAGAGAGAAAGATAGTGAGAGAGAGAGATGATAACATATATTTGCTTTGAGGCACCACTTTAAGTTTAGATTAGGGTTGGGATGGTAAGTCAGATGCTAAAGTGCTGGAAATTTGGAACATTTTGCATGCGTGTGTGGCATCTTGGATAAGAAATTGAGCATTTAATGCTCTATGCCTATTACTGCATCGTCATGAAGAATCTGACGAGTGCTAAAGAGAAGAGTCAGTCCGTGTGTGCCTGCCAGATTTTTGTTTATCAGTGAAAGGCAGTGTGGAATATGATTAGAGGTTATTTATTAACCATAGCTGGCTAGTTTAAGCACTATGATTTTTGATTATAAGTCTATTAAGATAAATCATGTTTCTGTATATTCCTGAATCATATTTTGTCCATTTTTTTTTCCTCCTTGGAAATTGTGGAGTTGTCCAATGATGTTGTTGCCTGGATGTGTTGAGGCCACGTTTTAATTCCAGAATGTGGAACGTATAAAAAAAAAGTGTTTAATAAGTGTAAGATCTCTCTCTGGTATGCAGTGGCTTTGGAAAATCTCATTGTGGCTTATGACACCATGAAGGTGTATGAACTATATCAATAAAACACATTCAGCGGTGTTATTGCTGAATTACGTCATCTTTCACGCTCCGTGTTATTTGGTTTGGCTTTAGTAAATTCTATTAGAACCCTTAACATCAAACCATCAGTAAAGCTACAGTATCAGGTGGAAAGGAGAATCTTTCTCTGTAAATGAATGTGACATTTAAATCATTTCCATTTCGGCCCGTTCTTCAGCAAATGCTGCGATTATTGCCCGGAATACATTAAACCCTCATTAAGATCCGGTAACCTTTACAAATCAAGTCTGCGCAAGAGATGCAGAAGAGGACGACCTCCCCAAGTAACGCTGTTCATCCGTTATTAGGGTAAGCAATGTTAACAGGTAATAATGAGAAAGAGGTGATAAATATGACAGCTACAGCTTAGCCGGCGCCGAACGAGTCTCGCAAATTGGTGAGCCGGTGAGCCTGATTGCTATTTAATCAGTCCTTCGAGAGAGGAATGGCACCAATTAATTCCAGATATTCCAAGGTGTTTCCACGCTTGCATTATTTCAGGTAAGATCCTGTTGCTCTTATAATTGGCATGGACTACCTGGCTACCAAACCGGTTACGTGCAGCTAGATCTGCACTGCGTTAATACCCCATCCTGAAGGTGAGGCTGAATAGGCTTTTCTGCAACTTTCCTCAGCCAAGAAAATGACATTATATCCTCGAGGGGAGGCGGCGTCTGCCCTAGACTTGTCACCAACCGTCAAAGACAAAGTGCAATGCCTCCGGAAAGAACCCCGAAGGGAATGTTGCGTGTATCCAGGGAGATTCTGCCCCACATCTGCCCCACCTCCCCTGGCTCTTTTGTGTTCTACATAATCAACCTCCGCTCTTTACTGACAGCACATCCTCTTCTTTAAATTAGTCGTGCCAAGATTCCCCGAGCAACCCAAACTTTAAACGAGTCTCCCATTGAGGAATCAAAATTGCCAACCAATCATATCGGTTAGGCAGGGCGGAGGGGGGCGGGGGTGGTCTAGTCAGGTTCATTTCACAAGGTTTGGGAGTGTAAGAACTGGGATATCGGGTCGGACCGTACACTTAGTTACAGCTTTTACTTTTCACTTTGTTCTAGCCTCATTGGGATGCGTGTACGTATGCATTCTTTATTTCTTCCCTCCCAGGCACTGACAATTGAAAATAAATTAACATTCCAACTCTTTTTTTCCTCTTTTTTTTTTTTTTTAAGCCAGTCGAGAATACTCAGGGGCGAACCCCTCTGAGGTCAAGCGATACTCACAACTGTCAATCTTTCTCAGCAAGTCCCCCACCCCTTTCTTTCTCCTCTGACCTATTCTTTTCTCCTCATCTTTTTCTCGCATTCATTCAACTGCACTCCGTCTTAGAAACCGGGACTCCTTCTTCTTCTTGGCTATTCTTACTCTGGCCACCTCCCCAGGTTGAGAGAGGCAACTGAGGGCTTTGTAAAGTACTCACAGCCATTCAGGCTTCTGTCGCAAACAGAGCCATATTTCATGCTACGGAATGCCTGCTGTCAATTTTCCCCCATCAGTTTGTTTTGATCGTATTTTTATTGGCCTACTATCTAAGTGTTTTATATATAATTGGACCACACCGCTGTTGAATTCTCAATCCTGATCGGTTGAATCGTTTTCTTTCAACAGCAGCTCGGAGAGTAGTTCCAGCTGCAAGGCAAATTTTAATGCACTATAGTAACCTACTACACAGGGACTCGTACAGTAGACGCACCATATAACCTGACTTAAAAAAAAATGTGGCATTTTCTATGAGGTTAATATTATTTTAAATATTATTTGTATTTATTTTGCTTTTCTGGTATGAGTCTCCAGTGTAAGTGCTTTGTAGCAGCCAGAGGTACTGACACAGGAAAGTCTTCAGGATGGAGGACTTTGCTTTATTTATTTATTTATTTATTTATTTTTTATGGTAATATGACAAGCTGCATTGGGGCTAGTATGGGAACACCTGTTTGTAGCTACTTTTATTTTTGTTGTGTAACAAACAAACCCTTATCTGTTCGCTGTCACCAATATGGACTTACACAGTTAATCAATATTGTCCTATTTTCCAATTTACATGACTTCACCCTTGAAGTAAAGCCACCATTTTCTACCCGCAGCACATCTCCCCTCATATAAGATGATGACGCATCCATCAGGAATGGGGCAAAATCTTCTTAATGCTAATCGTGTAATCCTTTTATTTCTAGTCGAACCAAATCCAGTCTGCAATCTGCTCGACAAAAAGGTGTTTAGTTAGATGATAAAGCTCGGCTCCTCAGCGTAATTTTGCAGACATAATGTAGGCGTGTTCCTCAGCAGGGGTCATCTTGAGCGCTTCGATGAGGTGCAAATCGCTATGGTTTGCCCAAACTTGCCTTACTCACCCTCCACCAGGGCATCAGCTGGCATGCTGGAGATCAGGATTTTCCCATAGTGTGTGCTGATGCCAAGCTGGAGAAATCCGGTCTGGCAGATATATTGCTTCTCTCTCTCTCTCTCTCTCTCTCTCTCTCTCTCTCTCTCTCGCTCTCTCTCTCTTTTTCTCTCTCTTGCTCTCTCCCTCTTTTTCTCTCTCTCGCTCTCTCTCTCTCTCTCTCTCTCTCTCACTCTCTCACAGAAGAGATATGATGATATGTGATGACCTCTGAAGATTTGAACTCTGCTCTTATTGAAGCTGTTAATTTTCTTTAATGGGTTGTGCACTTGCCAAATTAAGACTAAGAGAAATATGAATACGTTGGGTGCTAATTCGTTTTCTTAACGGCCGGCAGTCTTTAGTTCTTAGTCTCAGCATTCTCAGTCTCTAATGGAGTTTCTTATATTGATCTACATCTTGGCTGTATTTAAAAATGCACTTTAAATATTTGATTTAGCTCTAAATCTTTCAAAGAAATGCAACAAACCATGAAGAACAAACACCGGGATGTCATTAATTGTGTTAAATATAAAACGAGTAAAACATTATGATGTTTAAGGACAAGACGATGACAGTATTATCCCTGGATAAACACACCAAAGTCTGTGGCTATAAAGTAGTCCAAGAAAGATAGACCATGAAGATAAAAAAAACCCAACCAAAAAAACAAGCTTTCCATCTAAACATTAAACAGAGTGTTAGACATTGAAACCGTGATGAGGCTGGGGATTTCTGGCGTTGGAGTTTCTTGGCTGCAGTCATGCCTAACATCAGTACTGCTTATTTGTTACAAGAAAACTGTCAAGGCCGTTCTAAAAAATGGTTTGTATAAGTCATAGGGCAATTCAAACTTTGTTGGACCAGAAAAGGGGTGCAGAGAAGCCTTCGGGAAATAAAATGACTAACATGGGCTATGGAAGATTTGTAAGAATTCATGCAATTCAGTGTGTCCCAGGAGTCTCCATATATAGGGGACTATATTTAGTATATATATATATATATACTGTATATATATATATATATAGCATGCCAGCACCACGTTGGTTGTGACTGGGTCAGTAGATACTCATGGATGTCCACTTCTCAGTGGGACTGCAAAACTTCCAATCTCCCAGTCCAGTGTCATGTGCTTGCCAAGTATATATATATATATATATATATATATATAGACTAAGTATGAAAAATTTTGGAAGATATTTGGGACACCCTGTAGTGTCGGTTCATTGCTACTGTTGTTGCAGAAATACATGAGCTGTTCATATATACATGGAAAACCTCTATGTAAGATGTCCAAGATGAGCTCCATTTATGCGACCCCAATTTTCTGTACGAGCCAGAATCATGCTGATGGATGAAATAAATTAGACGGTAATAATTTTGTCTTTTGTTAGAGGATCTTCATGGAATAATCTGACATGGAGAACACATTATCACATATCACACACTAGGTTATAGAATTTGGCCAATAATTTGTTGGGATCATCTCGCTTAGTGATTAAGTAATAATCTTCAAAGAATGCTGTAATCGCACATCTAAAAATAGACGCTTAGACGCTGTTGGGCGAAAGTCGAAAGGGACACACGATTTGTTGAGTTAGGGGGGTACGTAGTGTTAAAACTTTGCAGAGTCTTCTCAGTAGCTTGCTAGCTAATGCACTGAGCATCAGTTAGCAAGACAGCTTTCTGTGTTTACACACTCAGCTAAAGCCAGACAGAGAGTGCAGGGATGATCAAATATGTGCTCAACATTGCTCACATATTTGTATAACTTTGTACATCTTTATAACTTTGTACAAACTTTGTTTCTTTCCACAATCATTTGAGTACTTGTAGTAATATTTGTTATATTTCTAAGCTAACATGCTGGTATTTGTTCTGGTGTTTTCTTGCAGTGCATTTTTTAAACAATAACTATTAAGGAATCGTGCTAATCTGGATTCTGTGTTTTAGCATTTTGAAAGTTGCATAAAATGGCTGACGTTCTAGTAATGACAAACTGCTAGTTTTTGGGATGTAGCACAGATTAGCCTTACTTTACAAGCTGTTGTGTTTTGTGTTTTGATTTAAAACTGTTATTTTATGTCGGTTAAGACAAGAATATCCACTCACGTTATAGCTGTTTTTGTAATGTTTTGAAGGCTTATGAAGGTTTGAGCATCTACTTTCTGTATATATGTGAAAAATTATATATACAGTCAGGGAAATTATTGAGGGAAAAAGTATTGAAAGTGCCAACATTTGTTCAGTAAATATATTTCCAACGTGGCTATTTTTCCCCAGACATCAGTATTAACTCAAGAAATCTGGAAATATAAAGAATTCCCAACATTAAAGTCCATAAATAAAGTTATGTGTAATAAAGGGGAGTGACACAGGAAAAAAAAAAGTATTAAACATGCTAAGAAAAAGCAGTTCTACAAGGTAAGGCAAAGAACCAGCTGAAGTCCATAAGTCGTTAAAGAGTAATTATACCCCCCATCTGCAAATTAATATCAGCTGGGTTAGTAAATTTATGGGCTATAAAAAGGCTTTTCTTTACTAAGGTGTTACACAAGAAACATCTCATGTTGGGTAAAAGCAAAGGGCACTCCCAAGACCTTCACAACCTTATTATTGCAAAACATGTTGACGGAATCGGATACAGATGTATTTCAAAACTTCTGAATCCTCCAGTAAGCACCATTAGGGCCATTATCCGCAAGTGGAAGCAACATCACTCTGTCATCAACCAGGGAGTCAGAAGAATAGTCAGAAGAGAGCCAAGGATCACTCGGAAAGTGCTCCAGAAACACTTGGAGGCAGCAGCAGCCATCATCACAGAGAAAACAATAGGCAATGCACTCCACTGCTCACGCTCACCCCGGAAGACTCCATTACTAAAAAAAAAGGCATGTCAAAGCTTGTTTAAAGTTTGCTAAAACTCATTTGGAAGCCTATAAGATACTGGGAGCGTGTAGTCTGGTCAGACGAGAGCAAAATTGAACTTTTTGGCTGTCATACTACACACCATGTTTGGAGAAGAAATGTCACTGCACATCACCCTAAAAACACTACACCAACGGTGAAGTTTGGATGTGGAAGCATCATGGTGTGGGGCTGTTTTTCATCACATGGTACTCCCAGACTTCATATCATTGAAGGAACGATGAATGGAGCCCTTTACCGGGAGATTCTTGAGAAGAATCTGCTGCCATCCACCAGGGTGATGAAAATGAGACATGGGTGGATCTTCCAGCAGGACAACGATCCAAAACATACAGGAAACTGTCAATTGGTTTCAGAGAAAATAACTCAAGGTGTCAGAATGTCCCAGTCGATCACCTGACTCGAATCCAATTGAACAAGATTTAAAGACAATATGTTTAGAAGAACGGGCCAAAATCACACCTGAATACTGCGGAACATTAGCTTCTTCATACAGGAAGTGTCTTGAAACTGTCGTTATAAACAAAGGCTTCTCCACTAAGTATTAAATAGATTTCAGTTAGTGTGTTCAATACTTTTTTTCTGTGTCATTCCATTTTATTACACATAACTTAATTTATGGATTTTAATGTTGTGAATTCTTTCTACAGTGGTGTGAAAAAGTGTTTGCCCCCTTCCTCATTTCCTGTTCTTTTGCATGTTTGTCACACTTAAGTGTTTCGGAACATCAAACCAATTT
>JAFFST010054002.1:151584-164446 GCA_022414735.1 Noturus placidus
ATATATATATATATATATATATATATATATATATATATATATATATATATATATATATATATATAACAGGCACACGGGCATGAATTATTTACCATATAAGTCAGAAATACATCCGGTTTTATGTGAAAAAGAAAAAGAGCAGCACAGACAGTGTTGGTGATAATGTAACAGTGGAATGCTAATTGGACAGAGACGCAGTTTCAAGGCCAGGTCGATCTCGTCACAATGTGGCATGCACTGTACTCGTAATCCATGTGGGCTGCAGCCAAGCATGATGTCTCCTTTTCTTCCTGAGCAGGAGTGGAATAAAAGGTCACACGGGCAAGGGTCACCTGCTAACAAAAGAATCGGAAGGACTGGTTTGCAGGTAAAAACATACCCTGATAATCCGGCCCACTGCAGCTCAAGAAATGCAGCCAGCACTCCGTGAAAGGGGAGGGAGAGGTGAAAAAGTGTGCTTGAACAGAAAAAAGAAAAAACACACAAAGGCTGTTCTTGTTTGATTTTCACTGTCACCGTTGACCTCTCCATGTAGCATATTCCCAGAGTGAGTGCCCGGGGCCGAGGGGCAGACTCCGTCGCGCATTACCGACAGATCTGGCCTGTTTTTCATTTCTATGCTTCTGCGATGGTGTGTGTAAGGGGATGATCACACTTAACCTTTATGTTCTGTTGCCATTTCCAGTGAAATGGCAATGATTTTCACTTAAATGGAAATGGTGTTTCACTAAAACATGCAACGATTTGAGTGGTCTGCAATTAAGATGATATTCACACGGCGGTAATTATTTTTAGCCAAGAGTAGTGATGAAAGAAGAGGAGACATGAGTGTTAATGATGATTCAGCACAATATAAAACATTTTTAAAAAGGTCATTTACACCTTACCACACACCTGCCATTACCTGGAGCATCTGTTTCAGTGGTAGCCAGTGCCCTGTTCTTTACCACAATAAAAATAAATAATACTAATAATTAACTAATACTAAGTCTGAAAAAATTTACATGAGATTAACATGGTCATTATTTCCATATTTATGGGCATTATATAGTTTATAATATTAATAATATTAATTAATTGAGACAATGGGGAGAATACAGATTTAATTGCATTACAGTAAAATCAGAAGAAATTGTCCGGGAGGTGACAATAACAAGAAGGTTAATATATATATATATATCTTTCTTTTCCCTGTTTGTCCGTCCATGTTCCATATATGGTCGTTATTTCCTGTTGTTGATATAGTTTCTGATACTAAGAGTTGAGAAAAAAAATATTAATGTGAGGAAAAAGCGCCTGGGAGGTGACACTAACAAGAGGGTTCAAATAATTTTAGACTTTTTCCAGCTTGGCCTTCCACTTTCCATATATGGTCATTATTTCCTGTTGTAATTAATTAGCCCCACCTGTTGCTTGTTACTTCTGTCTAGTATTAAATCCTCTGTTGTTTCTCTTGTGAATGCTAAACTGCTTTGATAAAAAACGTATTATCAAGCACCAATTCGACGTTGTTACGTTTTCTTTGACCCTGTTTTTTTTTTATTATTTATTTATTTTTATTTTTTTATTATTTATTTTTGCGTATAGGTTATCCAACGTTTTTGTTGGCCATCAGGTTTCCTATATAAAACCCGTTAAACTGCCACTTTTGTATCCTGCCTCAAACTCCTACGCCTGCACACTACACAGGGATGCTCACAGAACTAGGCCAGCTGCAATTCTGGATTTTATCCCTCGACCCGCCTTCCAAAACCACCTGGATATTGAAAGTAAAATGGCGAGGGACCCTTATAGTACCCCAACGTTCCACTGACATTTAAATCCCATGTATCTGCAGCAGGTCTCTCGATTTAGATGTTCGTCTGTCTGCAACATGCAGAGAGGCTCTTCTCGAGCTCGAACAGGGATTCAGAGAAATCTTTAAAGTGCAGCTCAGTACAGCATTCGCACTTTGGGGTTTTTAAAGCTTTTTCACTTAATGAAAATCAGACAATATGGAGAACTCCCCATGTTACCCTAATGCGGTTGATGATTAACATTCTTAAGGCCCTGAGCAGTTTACACCTAACATGCTTTGCTTCACATGGTTCACAACACCCCCCTTTTGGCGTCATGGTTCGATTCATCTTTGACGCAGAGGGAAAATATTACGTTCCTTATTTATTCGATAATCTGCAGGACACACTTGGCAGACCAAGACGCCCGCTGAGGGTTTAATAAGAAATGTAAACAATGACCTATGGATCAGTTTTTAATTATTAACTTCCTCCGGTTCCGGTCTACTCCGTGAGTATCACACTGTCATAAGGCGTGCACCTTTGGGGCACACACATTCCAACACGACACTGTTTCTTCAGGTGTCTCCGACAGATGTTTGCCTCTGCAGCCGTCAGATTTTTCATCACCCGCTTTAGGTTAGGTGGTAGGTTGTGCTGCTACCTCACGAATCTCTAAGTGTTAATAACTATCCAAAAGTGGAGAGCTCTTGGACGAAACAAGGAACACTGACAGATGTGCGATTCGATCCTGTGGTGCAGGATTCAATTCTGCCACGTATGCTCACTTTATGTTACCGTGCTTCATTACATTCAGCATCTGCGGAAAGCTAATAATGTAATTATAAAAGTACAGCATAGCTTGGAGCATCCCAAAAACCCTATAGATTATAGTTTTTAATTATTAATGTTACTACAAAGTAAATGAGTAACTGTGATTAAATTTCATTCTGATGGTACCACGGGGTTGTTGTACAACACATTTTTCATACGCGCTATAAAGTGTTAATTGAAATTGTGTTTCGTCCAAATGAACCGGAGACACTAATCTGTAGTTAAAATGATCTCATTTGATCTCATTAATGCTAACAGCCTCGAGGAGCGTCCATTTATTATTAGCACTTTTAGAAGTTAAGGACACCGCCAATGGCAATGATGCTGATCTTAAGATCTTTGAAATTAATTGTTCATGTGTGTGTATATATATATATATATATATATACACATAAATATATATACACACACACACATATATATATATATATATATATATATATATATATATATATATATATATATATATATATATATTAATGCCTCATTTAGCCACGTGAGATCTTTCTGGTCTGGAGCTTCATTAATAGGTGATAATCCCTCGCTGTTTTGCAGGCTGAAAGAAGTACTCAGGTCAGATGTCCTGTGTGCTGCTGAAACACGAGTCTGGTGGTGATAATTTACAGCGCTTACCTTTAGTCTGAGCTTATTCGTTTGTAGGTCAAAGTACAGCATTTTTTTTTGTCCAAATGGATTATACACCAGCTGTGCGTTCAATATAATGAGAAGAGTTTAAATGATGTGCAAAAGCAAAAAAAAAAAAAAAAAAAAAAAAAAAAAAACACAAAAGGTCCACTGTGATTGAGCTGAATATGAATATGATGGAATATGGAATAATGTGGAAAGTTTCAAATTAAGGATTCATTTTATAGAGGTACTGTTACCAAGTATTAGTCCAAAGCCACACTCATTTACTTGTACTTGTAAAAAAAAATAAATAAATAATGCTCCGATACCAACATCCGATACCAGGTGATGCTATGTCATGTAAACCGAGTGTATGTTGTCACAGACGATACTAAATAACCAGCATCTGAGGGATATTCTATGATTTGGCAAACAAAAGAAAAAGTGTGGTCTGTGAAGATGTTGAGAGGAGGAACTGTATCATCTTCATAAATCCAAGTAATCTGACAAAACATCTGAAGCATAACAATGAGCATGAGGAGTTCATTGCTAGCAGAATACAGCAGCAACCAAGTGAAAAATAACAGCGCTTACTCAGTATGTCATTCATGATGATCGGACATTATCGGTCAATGACGACGAGGAATTCCAATGCAATGAAAAAGAAACCACACTTTACTTATAGCTAGCTGTATGAGAAGGCTTTTCCGAAGTGCGACACAACCCGCTTTTCTCCACTACAACCCTAGTTGATTCATGGTAACTCATTTAGCTAGCTAATTGACACTCCAAGTTATAAAGAACTTTTACTAAGAAAATGCCATTGATGCATCCCAGCTTTAAAGCTTTTTCCCTAGACTTGTACACAAATAGTAGCATGACTAAACATCTACCGGTATGTCTCAATGTGCTCCCTAGTTCAGTAATCAAGGCACTGATCAGTGAGTCGGCCATTTTAAAGGCTGTCACAATTGCAAAATCGCTCCCTAAAAAATTCCCACGATGCACCGCAAAAACCAGGGAGCATTGATGGTCACTATGTTCCCTTACAGGGAAATGACCATGTTTTCTGAAGCCTCTCAGTTAAAAAAAAATAAACAGGACACAAACTCTAAGCCAACTTCGTCTACAAATGTAAGTGGTGTGTTGTCATTGTTGTATCTCTCAAACGATTACTCACCTTGGGGATTTTTAACTTTATTTGACTCTCTATATACGGTCTGTTTGAGTCTAATGACTTAAAACCACCTTAGAGAGCGGCTGTGGCTCAGTCGGTAGAGCGGGTTGTCCACTAATCGTAGGGTTGGTGGTTCGAATCCCGGCCCGGATGACTCCACATGCCGAAGTGTCCTCGGGCGAGACACTGAACCCTAAGTTGCCCCCGATGGCAAGCTAGCACCTTGCATGGCAGCTCTGCTACCATTGGTGTGTGAGTGTGTGTGTGTGAATGGGTGAAGCGCTTTGGATAAAAGCGATATATAAGTATGCCATTTACTTAAAGTGGTTTTTATATATATATATATATATATATATATATATATATATATATATATATATAAATCCACTAGCTTGCTTGACATAGTATGATGGAAATATGTGTGATTAAGCTAACAAATTTATATGACACAAAAAACGTACATATTTTTACGTTTGACATTTTTTTGCGTGACGTTTTACAAATACGAGTCACCGGAATAACAGTTATCAGTGTCACAACACATAGCGAGCCAGGGTCCTTACCAGTGCTCCAACTCATATACTGTTTCACTACCTACTGAGCGAGGGAGCTGGTTGAGACATACCCTACCTCACAACCAATCGCTCTATTGATCAATCTTGCCTGCTTTTAATATAGTTGTAGGTTACTGCAAATTACAACAGTTCCCCCATTTTGGTGTTAGAACTACTAAGTATTATCCCTCCGGAGAAGCAGGCACAATAAACTAAAGCCATCTCATTTCCCGGAACACTCTTAATGATTGTAATTTCTATGAGGTTTTGTGATGAGCCTTATTATGGATTACCTTCGTAATCCTTCGAGGATTAGAAGCGTGGGGTTCGTTATGATTCATCCTCTGCTCGGGAAGCTCTCACAGCCGGAGTGCAAGGTAGTGGTGGAGGTGGAAGACGTGGTAAGTGACACCTGTTTAAAGCAAGAAGACATTTTGAACCTCTTGTAAATGATCAATGTTTTCTAGTTAGACTTTGCTTTCCTGCTTTGCTTTTATTATGGCAAACGGTGTCATCAGACATGTTATCACCTTTCGATAAGTTGTTTTGAAGTGCGGTGAATCAGCCGTAACCTCGAAGCAGCATTTATTTGGCATGAGATATATGCCACCCACGGCTTTTCTGCACGACGAGAGGTTTGCTCGAGATAGTGGCCAGTGCTGGCAGGCCTCTCTCACCTTCACCTGCAAATTTTAAGCTAAAAGCAAGTGGATTCCAGGAACTCACAGCGACAAGACCTGCATTCGTACTGGCAAGTTCACCTGAGCGTTATCCTCTACCACGCTTAGCTTCAACCAGAGAAGTAAAAGGGGTGGGGGGGCACTTCTCATCCAACAGACATGATTCAACATGCACAGTATGGACGGACTGTCTGTCATGCAGAACTTGCTGTTTTGCCAAGGTGTGCATCATAGACATACGAAGAGAAAAAACTTTTGTCATGAATACAAATCAAGAGTGACTGGAACCTGAGACAAAGTCATTGTTAGCAGCATGTAAGCTTGGTTGGAGGAACATCAGCCTCAAGAAAATGGACTCTGGCCACAGATCGAGCTCCCGGGTTTTTCTCCATTGCTATTTCCGAACGCATATATCGGAATTTCAGAGTTCTCAATAGCACCTCGACGGGAAGGCTGGTTTTAGCCTTCGGGGTTAGTCATCTCATCTCTTGGCTTCATACAGTAACTGCTTACCACAAGGTAGTGCAGCATGGCATGAATGTTACATGAGATGGCAGGGCAGCCGCACTGTGCCTCTGACATGGCCAGACGTTTCCTCAGTGTAATGCCAGTCCGTTGTTGACAATTACCCCCTCAATTCCAGGCTGTTCACATTTATTGTGGGTTAGCAGCTCACCCTAATAGCACGCCATTATGCCATATATTATTATTGAAATGGTGTAAATTGTTTTGGTGCTATATTTTACTTGTCCAAAAGTAGCCGGAGTTGACGGTAAGATATTGGAGGTATATCCCCCTCCCCCACCCAGCTAGATACTTTGGGATATGTTTATGTTTTTTCTTTTCCTTTATGCCAAAGGGATTTAGCACTCTGATTTCTGGAATTAATTCGAGCCTTGTTGATCATGTACACAATGCTTCTTTCTGAGACGTAATTATCTGCTCTATGCCAAGTTGAGCTAAGTCTTGCACAGAAGCTGAAAGAAGCTGAAAAACAAACACTAAACACACTCCTGATTTCCCTGCCTTCTCTAAACCGCTTAGAAACTCTTGACTTCATCTCATGTACAGTATTATAAGCTCTCCTTATTATGAAGGTTGGATTATGAAGGCATGAGCTCGATGGAGGTAGTGCTTAACTCTCAGACTCCCCTTTTCTTCCAAAAGATGTTGCCGGCTGGTAATATTGAGAATTGAATGACAAAGAAGACAAACAGTCATGAGGAGTCCCCGCTGTGCCCACAGTGGGGCCTCTCATCCTCCTTTAAAAAGACAACACTCCCTCCCTCTCTACATCCTTTCCCTTGAGAAATGTCTCCGGCAGTGGTTGGAGCCCAGGACAATGGTATAAGAACCCCAGGGAGACAGAGGGGCTGACTGCCGACAGATTTGCATGCAGCTGTTTGCCGTTTCCACAGCCACAAAGACCAATCAAAAGGGGCGTTAATAGAGAATGACAACCGTTACCCAATGCCTGGAGCCTGTGTTTGGGCTAGACCTCACCCACACTGTTTGCCAAGAAGCAACAAGCATCAGATTTATCCGCTTCCCAGCACTATGTGGCATGCTGGTTCTGGGGATACAGTGTGAGAAGATCCCTGTAGGGAGCATGCCGCTACATCTAGTTACATATAACATACAACTTATCTGAGACGGGATTGTCTCTAAAAGGGATATCAATTGCTTCCTCAAAAACAAGCCATGGATTTGTAAGGGCATCAAGGTTATCTTGATGGGAAAAGGGTGGGAGACAGATGAAGCCATGCACGTCTAGAAATATTTCAAGGAAAGAGAAAAATTGTGGAACAACAAAAAGAAAGACAAGGGAGGTCTGGCAATGTATGAGGATAATAACAGGATATAAGACAGTCAGAGGGGTAGGGGGTGGAGTGGATAAAGGAGAGGGCAAACAAGTTTAACCTATTCTTTGAACAGGTTTGATGCCCCTCCTTTTCTGCCGACAATAACCTTGGCCACCAACCTCAGTCCGTGGACCCAGTTCCCTGTCCTTAATCGACTTTGGTCCACTGGCAGCTCACATAAATCCTCCCACACCTACCCCACTCTGGTCCATGAAAGAGAAAACAATTTCTTGCTTCAGGAATATCATGGACATGGTCAATACCACATCTAAAAACACACCCATTCTATCAATCACAGCCTTACAACGGGGAAGGGAGTCGAACATGCCTAGGTGCCAGATAACTTAAAGCCTGTACATGTAATCTTGCAAAGGTCTGTAATGAAGTAGTATCATCATGGAAAACCCCTTATATTATACTGTACATCAGGGGTGTCCAATCTTATCCAGAAAGGGCCGGAGTGGGTGCAGGTTTTCATTCCAAGCAAGCAGAGAATCTATTGAAAGCCAAGCTCAACTGATTAAATAGGTGGGATCAGGTGGGGCTCCTGTTTGATTGGAATGAAAACCTGCACCCACACTGGTCCTTTCTGGATAAGATTGGAGACACCCCTGCTGTACATCATCTTCGACGTCCTACATTATGAAAAAAATCTCAGTCTCGGTTCTTATGTACATTCTACATGTCAGGATTTTAGTGCAACCCAGAATCATGCCATTTCCAATAGATGTAGGAGGAATACGAGTTTTACCAAGTGGTGTAAAGAGAAAGACCTCCCTCTCACTCAATACATGTACTGTAGGACAAAAAGAGATGGTGGTGGACTTTAGAAGGAATAAAAGATCACCACCTCCTATTTGTTTTCAGGGCACACATGTGGAGGTTCTGCAGTATTACATGATCCTTTGGGTGCACATCAATGATCAGTAGGACTGGGGGGACCCTCATGGGTACTCCTCAAGAAAGGGTATGACGAGCTATTCTTTCTGAGGAGAACTGCTTCATATATTGTGTGCAGTGAACTCCTTTTTTCCGACCAGTCCACAGTGGCGATTGTCCAGGGAGTTGGCACATAGAAAAGAAATCCGGACTGATATAATAACGAGTGTGATGGAGAAACAAGACGGCACTACACTCATGTACTACACAGTATCGTAGTGTAGCTCAGAAATCATTTCAGTCACCAGTTCATTCCTTCCAAGTGCAATATCGGACTTACTTTTACATCCACAATAAGTGTTCTCACAAATATATATTACCCCCCCTCCACAATCTGCTACTGGTCACTGAACTAAATGCACTTTACCCCTGCATTGATTATCTGTAAGCGAGAACACTTCATTATCACTGTTGCCTCGTGCTCAGAATCATGCATACACATGCAATCAATATTCATTCATTTGAGTATTGCTTTCTGTCCAGGTTTAAGATTAGGTCGTACAAGGCAACAGTCATCCTTTCTTTTGTCTTAAGGTCAAAGCGCTATTCTGTTCGTCAACAAACAAAAACAAATTAGGCGACATTAAAACAAACCTTTGGCTGTCACTGGCTTTGAGCACGGAAGCGATCAATCGTTCGTTCATCGATTCGTCTTCAGTAACCACTTTGTGCTGGTCGGGGGTACCGGTAGAGCCAGAGCCCATGCCGGGGACACTGGACACGAGGTGGGAATACACCATGTATGGGATGCCATTGTGCCACCAAGGAAAGTAATTGTTTTAATGACAATACTATACCTTCACCTCAACACGATAATAGACAACAATGGCCTTTTTCTCCCAGTAATATAATAATACAGCGTTCTATGCTCTTGCAGGATCAGCAGTATTCATTATAATGAACACAACAAGACCAACAATCAGCAAAGCTACATAAAGATAAGCATGAATTCTTATTCTCATGGGTTCTCATGCGTACCAGCTAACTAATAAATAATTTACCGAAGATGAAACTGATGATATTTGCACATGCAACACTTTCAAAAGCAAATCTATAGCACTAATAAAAAAAATAATAATAAAAAAAAGAAGGCACTATATTTAACATTCAGCATGATGGCCATGACAAAATAATTGCAAATCATCTGCTATTTCCCAAACCCCCTTAGGTTACTCACTCATCAGATGGTCTTTTTATTCAGCATAATCACTAATAAATTAAAATGAGCTAAAATAAGCATAAAATAAGCATTTTTAAGCTAGATATAAGCTAGATATTAACCACAGTTAATTCTATGGTGGCTTAACCAGCTATTGTTTATCATCCTCTGTCCAATATTGGAAGTTTAGCACTCTCTTGTTCCCGATTCTTTGCTTAGTTTTCACTTTTGTGCTCCACTTTTATGTTTGTTCCGCTGCCAGGGCGTTTTTTGAACAGAGCTGAATTGATCACATGATGAAATCAGGTGTTTGACATCATCACACACCGGCCTATTTCCCATTCCTGGACGTATTTACTAAATCATAACGGAGGAAAAGGGCAAACTTTTCACGGGATTAAGACAAAATATGTGATATTTCATCAAAAAAATAAATAAATAAAAAAATAGAAAAGAAAAAAAAAAGATTTTAATCTATATGTTAATTTTAAAGAACCTTTAGATGTAATGGAAAGGACCAATATAATAATCATGAAGTAGATGTATTTGGCTAAGCTCAGAGCTTATACAGCGCTGTAAATAAGGTAACCGCAGTCCCATGAGCATGGAGTTGTGCCGGCTGTGGGTCCGCTGGGTTTTGGCAGTTGCACAGGCTGCATTTTGGTCCCTCTGCACACTGATTGGTTCTTCCACTACCTTAAGACCCAAAGTCTCTGATGGCGTACTACTCCCTCTCTGTCATTGTCCTCATTCTTTTATCAAATGCAATAATCGGAGCTGTTGTGCAACTTCCAATTTCAAGTATGCTGATAGGACAACAACATTTGTATAATAGAGGGTGCTTACGGATCAAACAAACGAGAGCGATGTCCAGAATGTGCTTCATTGTGCGAGTGTATTGGCTGCTGCCTGCTTGCCTGAGCTCAATAGGCAGCTTAGAGAGCAGGGCAAAAAGAGTCATAAGAAAAGCTACGATTCCCAGCCAGTGCCCAGAATGCCTGATAAGGTCTGTGTCAATAGGCTGGGAGAAGAGGGATCATGGCCAATTATGTCAATGCCAGGCCAGTTGCCATGGCAAATCAGATTGCGCATTCCATGTAATATATTATTTACCATCTAGGGTACCCTCCTTAACATAAGTTCATTTAAAACAGAAATGGAAATAAATAAAGATAACAAACTCATTTGGCTCAGACTTCAGTGTTGCCTCTTTCTTCTCTGTTTTTTTCTTTTCTTTCTCTTTATCTGTGATTTTAACCGCTGCTGGCTAAACCAGACTTGGCCAAGTTTGTAGAACTATGCAGGTACTCTGAATTAACTGGCGCTTTTGAACAAGAGAAAGGCCTACAGCCAATTCTCAGACAATTTCTTTTTATACAGAAGGAATACAGTAGCATACAGAGATCTAACACAGCCATACAAGGAAAAATCCAGAACGTTCTTGGCTCAATAGGAGTTCAGTATTTGGCAGGTTCTGCGATTTTAAGCCAACACGTACATGATGACCTTGCCACTTGATTTGTTATAAAGCGGTAGTTGGAGGCATGTTGGCTGAACCCCCTCATACCACACAACCGACCCCGCGTCTGATCTACAGATGTAAGAATTGATGGTTACTAACTAAACGGAAAGGAAATGTGTTTTTTTAGCTAAAAACTTTTTGTGTGTGTGTGTGTGTGTGTGTGTTCACTCTAAGGCAAACGTCTTGGTTTGGCTCAGAAAGTCTCTCTGAGCTTCTGAGACATCTAAGCAGAGTTGCCTTTGACAGTTCCGTGCACTCGTACGGTAGAGTGGATGCAAATAAAACTTACTTCAAAAATCGCAGCATGACAGTCGAGATTTAGTGAGATGTGTTATCAGAAACAGCGGAGTGTTTTTCGGCGCTCGCGGCTGGCGGATTATGTTGACCCGGAGGTCGGGCTTGATAAACTGAGTGCCTGATTCCGAATGGCATCGTAATTAGTTGTCAGAGATGGGTTCCCAGGTTAGTCCAGATACTCCCCTGTCCCTGTTATTGATTTAACTTTGTTTCTAGCCTCTGAGCCCTCGGAGACATGCATCTCACACGGGGGAGGTTTGCACTCCAGCATCAGGCTTCATCAATTTCTAGGCCTTCTGTTGACAGATGTTTGTGATCAGAGCCCATACGTTTGATGGATGCGACTAGCCTTAGTGCCAAAAGAGATGGAGATGGAGGGAAAGGAGGGGCTCGATGACGGGTGGTCCTGCACAAATGCAATATGTTCGGCTTTATTTTATCTCCTCCGAATTTGAAAACGCCATGAAACACACAGCCTGCCTTCTCTCTGCACAGCGTTAAAGTGTGATAAACCTGTCACACCCCACTATGAAGAACGAGCTTTCGGCTATTCATCAGTCCTTGTGGTGATGCAAGGGAGGGGTCAGGGTTAGTCTAACAAACCCACTGTTCCAGATGTGGATGGATCTCGTTATCCAGAAGCGTGAATTGCTCTGCTAGTTTGCAGTATACTGTACATTATAGGGGTGAATCATTTATCTGTATCTGTATTTAAACCTGAATTGACCATGGTCCAAACTGGAATTTTTATTTTTCTTTGTTTTTTATAGATAATGCCAATGTCATAATCTTTTTCACATAGATATCACGTATCGATTTTTTTCTTGGTATCCACCTGCGAATTTTTCTAATGAACTTACTTGATTCCATTTCCCAAAATATAAACTAGTAGCTGAATTTAAACCACCGTGGCTGCAATTATAAGTCAGAAATGTATAAACACGGTAAATGCATAAAAATCTAAAAAAAACAAAAAAAACAACTCGGGATCTCGTGGGATCTCGGTCTCGATGAAAAAGAAACAAAACAAACCCCAAAAGAGTGCCTTCTATTCATATCTCTTTAGAACATCTGTTTATTCTGAATAACCTTTGTATTCGGTTACATCTCTAATACACTGGAAAGGTCCTAGCTGAGTAAATAGAGTTGTCCACGATGGTTAAAGTAACCGGCATCATGCATGCAGGTTTTTGGTAGTCTTCCAGTGGAGTGTCTGTAGAAGAAGGTACAGGAGTACACTGCGTTGTTTTCAGCTTTCAAAACCCAACAGTCATTCCAGCACAGTGGAATCCAGACATTTCATGCTTTTTAGGTACTCATGAGGCATTCACGTGTATCAGTACAAAATGGATCCCAAGTGCTCGATGCCTTTCAAAAGGCCAGATACAATGCAAAAAAAAAAAAATAAAATACAATTATATATATATATATATATA
>JAFFST010054002.1:191424-205821 GCA_022414735.1 Noturus placidus
GGCCGCCTTGAACTGTTCGACCTTTTGCCACATTTCAGGCCTCAAACATAAAGATATAAAACTGTAATTTTTTTGTGAAGAATCAACGTAAAAGCACTATATAAGTGCGCCATTTACTATTTACCATTTATTCATTTACAAATAAAACAGGAAACGAATTAATCTCTTTCTAAAATTATTCGGAAGTTGACCAGCTTTGAACTTTTTCACAATGCAAAATCTAGAAATTAAACATTCTTAAATCCAAATATGGAAAGAAATGTCAAATGCCTTACATCTCAGTCTAAAATGTGTTCTTCAGCAATTTCCACCCATCACACGAAAAGCCGCCACGAAGCCTTATCGTTTTCCTGTACCGTCACCTGCTTTCTATTAAAATAAATTAAATAGACCACAAACAAAAGACAAACAAAATGATCCTTGTGCTGAAAAAAACTCCCAATAGAAACCCTCATAGAATTTGTAATGGTTTTAATGGTTACAAAGGGAATTGTATTGGTCTTAATATAAACTGTAATGGTCCCTGTTGGTCTCTGCTGGTAATTTGTCGCCTTCTGTTGGTGAAATGTTATGTCTAGTGGATACCATTAAGGATCACTAATGGTAATGGTTTTAATGTTTAACAGCTGATGGTTTATAATGGTATTTAGTACTGGAAACCATTAGAATTTCTGTGATGATTTTTGTTGTATTTTTCAGCAGGGCCATACACAAAAGACTTTTTAATTAATTAACCCTGTAATTACTGATCCACGTACGGGTCAATCAGGATCGGTCATTTATCCCCAAAAAGGAATCTCAAAGAAGAAATACGACAGCTTTTTGTAATATCTGAGATGTGAGTGTTTTTTTTTTTTATTTTATTTTGTTTACTTTTTTTACTTTTTAGCGCTTTTTGGTCTTGTAAAGACTTCTTGTTTTCCCTCACAACTGGAAAATCCACGTTTGCGCCAAAGCCTGCGAGCTGCTTAAGCACCTGCAGCATCATTTGGTTCATCCAGACTAAACAAACATGTGCTGATCCTTCCATTATTATCGTGTTGTCTCATGGCTGGTGTGTTTCTTCACTCGTTTAATAGCTTTTGTACGTTCCTTCAGCAGGCAGCCATCTGGAAACTCGAGCTGGAGGTAACTTCACACAAAGCGGGCGAATGAAGCTTGAAGTTTTGCTTTGCTTGAAGTTAGTTTGTTTCAAACTAAGAAACTAAGTGAGAACTTTTGGAGCTAAGAAGAGCTTCATGCCCCCCCCCCCCCTCCCCTTCCCCTATCCTCTATTGTTAAGCACAGATGACTGTTCTCCTTTATGCTTTCATTCTTTAAAGTTCTCCTCACATGATATTGCTAACAGTCATCACCTCTGACGGACTACACGTCCTTGATTTTTGATTCTTGCACGGCGACTGACTTCACTGACTCTCGAAATGACAGCTAATTGAGGCTCGTTTCCCGGCGAGCGCTGCTGGACGACCCCCAAGTGTTCCTTTCTTCTGCCCGCCTGTGAAATTGGTCGGCATAATCAAAAGAAAATTGTAGAGCTGCCAAACGGGAGATGTCAGAAGAAACAGTGAGGCGGGCTAGGTTGTTGTTTACCTCTCTTGCTCTTTTTCTCCTCCTTTTACTCCGTTTTTGCTGCAGCAAACCATTTACCTGAATGTGTGGGGGGGGATAAAACAACTCGAGTGCCAGAGGTGGTGTGATCGAGCGGTGTTCTGGTGTTTCGGATTGGCTGACAGGGTCAAGCAGGTGATCGACAGGCCGTTTAGCGACATTAACACCCGTCTTCGGCAGTATCGACGAGCCTCTCAGGAGGTTTGCGATGATCCGTCAGGTGTTTGTGTGATATGTCACGAAACTATAAATGGCCTTCAGTTTAATCTTGGAACATTGTGCGCCTGAAGTCTGGGAGTTTCTGTACTTTAGAACATGATGGGAATGAAAGTAGGATAGTAGCTTATTATCTTTAACCACTCATATGGACTATTCAGCCAGATAATCACTGTCTCATGATTTATTGGACAACTAGGATGGAGATGGTTTTCTGCTCCCGAATGCACATGGACACTTGCAATTCAATTTTTTTCCAGCTTTTCACATTCGGGCTTGGATGTGACCTCTTCCCTGACAGAACATTAAAGGCGGGTAAATCAGTAGCCTGGTCTCCAGGGACAAGGACATTTGATGTCTGGGGTATTAGTTTTTTTATTTATAGGTGTCTAGAGATCAAGTGCGTGTAACCAGATTAATAAATAAAATCCTACTCACTGTAGACTTCTGAATAAAACAAAATGGCATTATGATACACATGTAGGGCTTACTAATCAGCACATTTGTCTCACACCTATGGGGTTGGGGGTTCAGTTCTTGCCTCTGCATGGTGTGCGTGGAGATTATATGTTCTCCCCATGCTTCAGGGGTTTCCTCTGGGTTCTCTGGTTTCCTCCCCCATGGGGTACTCTGGTTTCCTTCCCCTGGTTGGCATTTCCAAATTGTCCGTGAGTGAGCAATTGTGTGTGTGATTGTGTGATGGGTTGGCACCCTGTCCAGGTTTTGTTCCATAAGTCTCCTGAATCTCAGCTCCTCGTGACCCTGTGTAGGAAAAGCTGTACAGCAAATGGATGGGTGGATGCATGGTTCCTAGACAGTGCTCTTCTAATCTAGAGAAAATGCCACATGCTGCATTAAGTTATAACCTAGAGAGGCAATGTTTAGAGAACTGAACTTTTGACTGAACTATTCAGTCCTAAAGAGAAGAAAAGAAGTGTAACATGACAGGTCCTTCAGAGCTAAGAATGAAAAATGGATGTAGGAACGGTCTGTTATTAAATACAACCCCAATTCCAAAAAAGCTGGGACGCTATGTGAAATGTAAATAAAAACAGAACGCAGTCTCATAAACCCATATGTTATTCACAAAGAACATAGAAAACATATCAAATGTGTAAATCGAGGAAATGTACCGTTTTAAGGGAAAAAAATGAATTTGATGGCTGCAACGCGTCTCAATAAAGTTGGGGCGAGGCATAAAAAGGCTGGAAAAGTAAATGTTCCTAAAAAGAAACATCTGGAGGGATAGTTTGCATCTAATTAGGTTAATTGGCAACAGGTCAGTAACATGATTGGGTATAAAAAGATTATTTTAGAGAGGCAGAGTCTTTCAGGAATAAAGATGGGATTGAATCTGGATGGAAGCATATGTTGTGCTAAAACCTGTATATACCTCGCAGCATCGATGGTGCCTTTCCAGAGGTGCAAGCTGCCCATTCCGTAGGCACTAATGCACCACCATACCATTGGAGATGCTTTTGAACTGAGCGCGGATATAAAGCCGGATGGTCCCTCTCCTCTTTTGTCCTCTTTAGTTAGAGGACGCGGTGTTCATGGTCATTTCAAATTTCGATTCGTCTGACCACAGAACAGTTTTCCACTTTGCCTCTTTTTAAATGAGCTTTGGCCCGGAGAAGACGGCTGCGTTTCTGGATCAGCATTTGTGGATGGTGTTTCTGAGCCCATGCAGTGATTTCCATTACAGAATCAGGCCTGTTTTTAATGCAGTGCCGCCTCACAAATTGTAGATGCAGTTTTGCTGAACCTCTGTTTATACCGTGCTTTCCCCTTTGACCACGACTCTGCCTGATGCCCTGGATTGTTTGCTTTGTGTCTTCTGAAATAAAGACCGACTGCATATGGATTCTAACACGCCTTCCGCTATGGATTTGTCACAGTGCACAAGGGACAAGGGTGAAAATCAATATTGCATGCCAGTGAGCTTCGGGCCCACTGCATTAAAAACAGGCCTGATTCTGTAATGGAAAACACTGCATGGGCTCAGAAACACCTCCAGAACTCTTTGTCTGTGATCACAGTTCACCATTCCATCCACAAACACTGGTTAAAGCTCTATCATGCAAAGAAGAAGCCATGTGTGAACATGATCCAGAAACGCAGCTCTCTTCTCCGGGCCAAAGCTCATTTAAAATGGACTGAGGCAAAGTGGAACACTGTTCTGTGGTCAGACGAATCGAAATTTGAAATTATTTTTGGAAACCATGGACGCCGCGTCCTCTAAACTAAAGAGGACTAAAGAGGACCATCTGTCTTTTTATCAGCACTCAGTTCAACAGCATCTCTGATGGTATGGGGTGCATGAGTGCCTATGGAATGGGGAGCTTGCACCTCTGGTAACGCACTGTCAATGCTGAAAGGGATATACAGGTTTTAGAGCAACACATGCTTCCATCCAGATTCCATCCCATCTTTACTCCTGAGAAACTCTGCCTCTCTAAGATACTCTCTTTTTATACCCAATCATGTTACTGACCTGTTCCCAATTAACCTCAAGCTGTTTCTTTTTTAGTAACACTTACTTTTCCAGCCTTTTGTTGCCCCTGTTCCAACTTTTTTGAGGCCATGTTGTGGCCATTGAATTCAAAATGACCTTATTTTTTTTCCTTAAAACTGTAAATTTCCTCAGTTTACACATTTGATATGTTTTCTATGTTCTGTTGTGACTCACATATGGGTTTATGAGATTTGCAAACACTGCATTCTGTTTTTATTTACATTTCACACAGCGTCCCAACATTTTGGAATCGGGGTTGTAGAATATAGTGTGGAAAGGGAAAAATGAGCAAATGAATGGAGTGTATAAGTGAGGTCAGCATTTCCCTCACAGCTGTCGTATTTCACTGCAGGAATAAGTCAGTAAAAATAATCAGTCGAGTGTCATGACCCAGAGGGTTTGGACCTTTGCATTCTCACTTATTTGTCCCTCTCAGGTTGCTCAGGTTTTCTCAGCGCGACGATTGAGTGACAAGGGAAAATAATGTGTTGCATATTTTTCCGGAATGAAGAAACAAAAGAAAAGATGTTCCAGGTTGGTGGATTGGACCTCAGCCTGGCGTGCCTGTGTTCGCTCACATGAAAATGGAGATCCATGTCCGATGATGGGTTGCCAGATATGTGATATTTCCTCCCAAGCCACAATCATCCCTTCCCCCTTTCCCCTGTTGGCGTGGTGCACAGTGAGCTCTCTTTCTACTCTTGTGTTGCAATGCTCGTTCAAGTGGCCTCAAACCCACAAACACATTTACACTCTTCCTGGCATTATCGTGCCAGCGCAAAGTGGGTTAGTGAACTGATATAACTGTTCTCTCATTCACTAAAATGTACACGAAGAAACTCAAACAGGGCTTAATACTTAGCTCCATGAAGCCATTTCCTTTCTCACTTGGAAGACAGATATGTTTGAAAAAATGTCTGTTTCTATGTGATTTGAAATAAAAACTGCACATTTCATCAGAAATTCTTTTAAACATGTCCCACCGAACAATTCCTATCTCGTATGCAATGCACAGGAATTTCCACAAAGACTTATTTCTGGCTCACTGAGACCCACTTTATTAAAGAATTAGGAATGAGGAGACTTGAGCGAGAGAGAGAGAGAGAGAGAGAGAGAGAGAGAGGAATAGTAATAGAGCTAATGTGAGAGAAAAGTGAAATGCAATCAGGCTCAGCTTTGTCTCTCACCAGTGACATTTAATCTGGCCAGAGTAACAAACAGCTCCTGTGAGGATGATACCCAACCGAAGTGACGAGTCGGCATTTACTCTGAGGTGCAGAAAATGAAAGATGGGAATGGGTAGACAGTCGCATCGCTATCAGTTTTGTTGTGGAGACAAAAAAGAAGCAGCATTCTGGGTAGGTGGCAGACCTTTTATTTTTGAGTTATCACTGTATCTGACAAGGAAGCAGAGCGTGCAATGCAGTGCATTACTATACACATGTCCAGATCTTTTCTTTCTTTCTTTCTTTCTTTCTTTCTTTCTTTCTTTCTTTTTTTATGTCCATGTTTCTCAAAGTGTTTTCAAAGTGTGGTCTGTGAAGAAAAGCCAGGGGGTCCTTTGGTTGTTTTTAGTTTTATTTTGTTACGGTGTTGGAAAACAACCCACCATCTGTATGGTCATTAGCCAATTTGATCAATATCTCAGAAACAAAGAAAATTCATGCATGAAAAATCTCTGTGAATTCAATAAATAAGGCCAAATCGAAATATTGAGCCCTTATGGTTACCTCTAAATAGTTCTATGGTGTTAATAAAATAAATGTGTAATGAGGGATTCTGTTGTTTTTCCTGCCTGCAAAAAGTTTGAGAAACATTTTAATACTATTTAAATTTACTATGTAAAATGAGGGGAAAATAAGAAGGGCAGATGGTATGTACTAAAAAAAATTTAGCTCTCAATAAGATTAGCTAACTTGTAAGCAAACTTGGCTGCTATTTTTGCTAGCGTAGCTAGCAAACTTCGCACCTGTATATAAATAATAATAATAATAATTATCAATTTGTATAGCGCTTTTTACAATGGTACATTGTCTCAAAGCAGCTTTACAGAAATATCATTTTTACATTTACAAGCGACTTACTAATGAGAACACATTCACACACCAATGGTAGCAGAGCTGCCAGCTTGCCATTGGGGGCAACTTAGGGTTCAGTGTCTTGCCCAAGGACACTTCGGCATGTGATCACCCGGGCCGGGATTCGAACCGCCAACCCCACGGTTAGTGGATTAGTGGACAACCCGCTCTACCGACTGAGCCACAGCCGCCCTGTGAAAACTAGTGAAACTAGTGAAACGTACTAGTGAAAAGTACTCAAGCTTTAAGGATGATAAACATGGCTACTAGTTTAAATACACAATGTAATAATTAGCCTTAAATGTAGGGGTTTGTTAGCAAACTCCTAAAAAAAACCTCTAGCTAGCGAGGTAACATCAGTGTGAACTAGATGGTATGCTAGTTAATGTTAAAAGTATTGCTGTGTTTAGGTAGACGGCTAGCTTAGCTACTGCTATTGTGTGAGTAAAACTAATATTTTATGTTCTAAGCTAAGCTATAGCCTACAGGGGGGAAAAATGACTGCTAGTGAGGTAACATCAAGTGAATTAGCTTGTAAGGTAGTTAGTATTGCTGTGTTTAGGTGGCTATCATTTAAAGGGAGAAAAGGGATGCAATGTGCACAAACAGAGTCTGAATAGAGTTTCCTGTCCACTCAGCTATTTGATGTACTCGATATGTCTCGGAAATCGTATTTGTGAGGTATTTTATGACAATATATCACCCAGCACCTCTATTAGGACTGACAATGCAATTCTCTCTATGATTCAGTCTTTTGTATTGTGCTGTGTATATATATATATATATATATATATATATATATATATATATATATATATATATCCTGACTTGATGAATATCAGCATAGGGAAAGAATGCCAACCCATACATAGTACATACATTATGTAAAAAAAATTAAAAAAAGATCAAAGGCAACCTGGTGCTTCGGAATGGTTAACAAACTTTTGTTTGCATTGATATATTTTACAGATGTACAAAAGTACACCTGCTAACGATGCTTAATCTTCTCATAGTGTCGACGCTCGCAGACGGGGTCACGTCAACAGCATTCCCTAGAAGAACCACTCCTGCCTTGAGCACCAGCAGCAGCTCCACACATCGAATTCTGGCCAACAGCACGGTCACTGTTAACCCCAGACTGAGCAAAGGACCTCGTGAGCCTGCAGTGGAGAATCCTGGGGCTGAAGATCCCACCAATGCTGGTCCCCAACCTCCCAGCAGACAGTTCTGCGAGAGCGTTGAGATCCGAGACATCATCTGGCCTCGTACAGACAGGGGTGTCACTTCGGAGCGGCCATGTCCCAAAGGAACCAAAGGTGTGTGTTTATGTGAATGTGTGTATGCAGTGTCAGATTACTGATTTAGATCGAGGTCAGCATGAGGCTGAACATGGAGAGGTAGTGTTTGGAAGGAACCGTGTGTGTGGTGGGGGAGTTCGATTTGTGTATAGGGGGAAAAAACCCTACAGATCTGTATTTCCCTGCTGGCCGCCCAGGCTGAAATTAACTTCCGAGTTCATTTAACTCTAGGAGTTCATTTAGCACTGGTGATTTGCTGTGTATTTGTGTACAGAGTCATGTGATTAGTGTGTTGTGACTGCTTATTTATGGATTAGACGTGCATCTACACAGCTTTATTTGTTTCCCTGAGCCATTTGGAAATGGTTTTAGGAGAAAAGCATGGCCTTGAGGTATTAATGAGGAGAGACAGACTGCAGTATTATGCTGGTTAATTTGCATCTTCTTTTTCTGATTCTGCTTGCGGGTTCTCTCCACGTCCCTGTGGGGTTCTTCTTTAGGTCTTCTGTTCATTATACATTATATTTAGATTATATATACATTATATTTACAATTGCTGATGCTTTTATCCAACTGAGCAGTTGAGGGTTAAGGATCATGCTCAGGGTTCCAAAAATTGCAGTCAGGAAGTGCTTCTCCATTTGAATTTCCTCAATATTAGTTCTATGATGCTTTGTTTGGTTTCCTTAACCTGCTCCCAAAAGGTTCTCTTCTCATTCTCCTTCCTTCTGGTTCTTGCTCTGTTCCTTCCTCTGATTCTCACAAGCTTCTTCCTCAACTTTCTCCAAATGGTACTCGCTCATGTTCTCTGCACTTTCTTCCTCTGGTTCTTGCCTACCTTCTCCTGCTTTGTCTTTCCACCATTGTCCTCTGGTTCTCTTCACCCTCTCTACCTGGTTCTCCTCTGATTCTCTCTAGTTTCTCTATCTGTTTCTCCTTCGGATGAACTTTCCTTATATAAATGGTTTGTCAACCTTCCTCCTCTGGTGTGACATTTTCTTCATCTGGTTCTGTCCACCTTCTTCCAACAATGCTCTCCATTTTCTCTCTCTAGTTCTTTCCAACATTCTCCTCTGATCATTCTCTCCATCTTCTCCCTTTGGCTCTCTTCATATTATTTATTTTATTATCTGAATCTTTTCCTTCTACATCTTTCCAACATCCTTCTGTGGTTCTCTCATTATTTTCTGCCTGGTTCCACTCTGATGCGATTGACCGTTTCCAGCAGATTCTCCCCCGTTCTCCATCTTCTGCATTAGGTTCTCTCCATATTACTTCTCTGACTCCCTCCCTGTGGTTTACAACGTCTCCAACTGGTTCTCCTTTTAATTCAACATATTTTTCCCCTCTGGGTCTTTCTCAGATTCTGTCTCATGTTCTTCTTATCTTCTTCATCTGTATCCTCTTCTGGTTATATTTTCTTTATAGTTTTGGTTTTCTCAACCTTCTCCCATTGTTTCTCTGGACTTTTTGTAGCTCTCGTTCTCTCCACATTCTTCGTCTACTTTCTTCCCTTCAGCCTACTTTGGGATTCTCCACCTGCCTGGTTCCCCTATGGTTCTCTTTAACTTCTGCAACTAACTCTCTCTCACTTTCTCTCCACCTTCTCCCTCCTTTCTGCTTCTTTCTCTGGCCTTGCCTCTGGTTCTCTCTACCTTCGACATCTGTTTCTCCTTCTGGTTAACTTTTGCTTTTAACTCTTACTCTCCCTTTTCCCTTCTCCCTCTACTACTTTCCACAACCCTTCTACCCTCTATGTCTGGTTGCCCTCTGGTTCTATTTACCTTCTCCCTGTAAAGATCGTCTCTTCACCAACAGGAACTGGGTTCCAAATCAGTTCTCTTTAACCTTTGCCTCTGATTTGCAATTATCACTTTCTATCTCTTCTTTCTTCATCATTTATCTCTGTGGTTCACGTCCCCTTCTCTTTCTGGTTCTCCATGCACAGGTATTGCCCTATACGTCTGCACAGCTCTGAGTGGTACGTGGAACCCAAAAGGACCAGACCTCAGCAACTGCACCTCCCACTGGGTCACACAGGTGGCGCAAAAGGTCAGTACCAGATTAACAAAACTTAAGTACGATTGATCATTTAGTAATTTTTTTTTTTTTTTTTTATAGACCACGATTTTTTATATACATATTTCTATATAATTGGATAATTGGCAGATTATTTCCCTTTTGTTCTAACAGTAAAGGCTGTGAATTTAAAAAAAAAAAAAAAAAACCTTGAATTTTAATTAATGACACTTTTGAAGCTTTGATCACATTTATTTTTCATCATCATTGATTGTAATTAGTCAGAGATACAAAACGGTAAAAGATGAAAGTACGCACCTGAATAATTAAAAAAAAAATGCACGCGTATAATCAAAGCATAAATAAGCACCGGCATGAGAGAATACCATTTCAGAACTTCCATAAGGCCAATGAATGTGGAGCAGCTGCTTTCTGCTATGTGCTAAACTGTTAAATTCTTCATTCCTGAACTAACAGATCCACAGTGTTGTAGAAATCTATACTGAAGCAGTGAATTATTGGCTCACAGTGGTAGATTTGTTTGGTATGGCCATTATATGTGTTTTTTTCGAACCCTAACCGTAACTCGTGGCTATCCCTCGTGATCGAGGTTGATTGTCTTCCATCACGAGCGACTTTGTTGTTGTGTTCTATGTGTTTGCAATTGGCTAAAGAGTCCTAGCTTGGCGGTACATATTTTGTTGCAGTGAGGACAACTCAAACCAATGGGAAGAGGAGATTTGGGCTGCAGGGCTCGTGTTTTTCTTGTTCTCTTCTCCTTTGCTTGTTTCCTCCTGTGTTGCTCGAAATATTCCTCTCCTTGATGTATGAGTGATCTCCAGGTGTCCCTCTCTTGTCCGAGTGTCTTCCATGTCTTAACTTCAATTCTGCTGCTCTTCAGTGTCGCTTTCAGGATGTCCTCGTAGTGTTTCTTCTGTCTTCCTCTTGATTGCTTTCCTTCCTTGAGCTGGCTGTAAAAAACTTGCTTCGGAAGTCGATTGTCGTCCATTCGAATAACATGTCCTGTCCAGCAAAGACGGTTCTTGTTGACAATCGTTTCAATCCTAGTTGTCTCGGCTTCGTCAAGAATACTGATATTGGTCCTTTAGTCTTTCCAGGTAATTCTAAAAATACTGCTGAGACAGTGTTGATGAAAGCTTTCCAGGTGATTCAAGTGCCTCCTGTAGATGACCCATCTTCAGGTCCCGGTTTTGAAAGACTCTACTTCCTAGACGTCCAAAGGCTGTTGCTGCACATTTCAAATGGTGTTGTACGTCATAGTCAATGTCTGCAGTATTTGAGAGGTAGCTTCGAAGATAGCGAAACGTGGTGACATTTTCGAGTACTTGGCCTTTGTAGCTCGACGGTAGCAGGCTGTGGATTGTTTGTCTTTGGTGCTGGCTGATGAAGAATCTTGGTTTTTCTCAGGTTGATGGAGAGCCCCATTTTGTTTGTGATCTGCAGATCTCCTTCGCTGAGGGACATAATGCTATTATCATCAGCATACTGAAGTTCAATCACTGTTCGATATCTGTCCTGTACTCGATGATTACTCTGGATAGAAGTTTGGGTTTGACAACATGCATGACGTACGAAATGAAGATGGTGAAGAGTGTTGGGGCAATGGCACATCCTTGTTTGACTCCAAAGGAATCCTCTATTTCTTATCACAGTTGCTGTCAAAACAGCAGTCCAGTACATTTACATTTATTCATTAGCAGATGCTTTTATCCAAAGCGACTTACAAATGAGTGCACACTCACACACCAGTGATAGCAGAGCTGCATGCAAGGTGCTAGCTTGCCATCGGGGGCAACTTAGGGTTCAGTGTCTTGTCCAAGGACACTTCGGCATGGGATAACCCGGGCTGGGATTTGAACCACCAACCCCACGATTAGTGGACAACCCGCTCTACCGACTGAGCCACAGCCGCCCTAGTAATGAACTCGGCCTCTATTCTGTTTATGTAAACGTATTTCCACATGAATTAAAGATCATTGTGCAAAACAGCAGCAATAGAACTAAAACCAACCTCAAGCTGTAAACAACAGATGTAGCCCCAAGTCAGGAACAAAAGTTTTGCAGGGCTACACGAATTTGAACCTAAGTGCTATACACATAGCAAATCGGACTGCTTTCTGTTTAAGCAGGAGAGACTGCTTACTGGCAGGAGAGACGGTTCCTCTTCTCACCAAGAACATGAGATGCTGCACTGAACAGTCTCTCACACTCTGTGCTGGTGCTCGGGGCAGATAAATACCTGCATGCAATCTGTGCAAGCAAACGCTCATTGTGGCGCTACTGTGGATCGGGGCGCTTTTCTGTAGAATCTCGTCAAACATGTCAGAAACGGAGGGAGTTTGCACCTCATCACTCGTACGCACCCGTTTCTCTGGCACACGTTGCTCCGTGCGGCGCGTCGAAGCTTCAGCAGATGCATTCCTCACCTCCAGCTCTGCCTGTATCGCTTCCTGCGCACGCGGCTTTTTCTCCACGTCAAAGTAATGTTCTTTAAACCGTGGATCAAGTAATGTTGCAATGCAAAGATAACCATTGCGGCCGCAATTTCGCTGCACCCCTGTGAAATAGTAATAAAAACAAAAGAAAATTCAATTACAATACAAATAAAAAAATCCAGTCTACTATGTCTTACTTGCGACCAGTACAATTAAATAAATTCAATTTAATTATACCTAAATAAAAACTGTTATATAAAGTGTATAACTATGCTTTTGTTTTTGTAAACATGTCCACAATATGTTTTATTTTATATTAAGGTTTTTTTTTTAGTTTTCAATTATATTCATTTTGTCTTCTATTCAATCCAGCTTTGTTTTGAATATTACAATATAAAATATTCATACTATTTAAAATAATTAATATATATATATATATATATATATATATATATATATATATATATATATATATATATTTGTTTGTTTGTTTTCCAGCCTAATTAAAATTTCATATCGGGTCTCATATGAGATGTTTCTAAACCAATAAAAAAACAGGTTTATCCCTGTTCCAAATCATTTGTCCTTCAATGAGACGTTCTCACTGAGTATTATGGTGTATTGGTATTTGATAATGATGAAATACGGGAGGTTTTGGACTGATTTCTTTCCTCAGCTCTGCAAAGGGAAGAGATTCTGAACAAGTTGTGGTTTTCAGTCGAGCAACTTTGTGAGCTATGGTGTAATTTTATCCACCTCCTCATCGATATATATCCAAAACATGTTATTTTGCGTTTATGTGTGGACAGCATTTTAGCAACACCCTTTGATTAATGCGTTGTGAATAGCAGCCCCATGCAAGTCACGCCACATTCATTTCCCTGCAACAAGTAGCAATTTCCTCTTCAGTCTATTTCGCCCAAAAGATTTACTCGCCAGCCCAAATTTGGGCTGCAAAGTTTATCAACATGGTTCTTGAGCTTTCTTTGCCAATTCCCTGCATTAAATCCACCATGTAATTTATGTCCCTTGTAATCACACATTTCGGCTCTAAATTGGGGCAGATCCGGAGTGGAGAGAACGCGGCGAACCTGGCCAATGAACTGGCGCGCCACACGCACGGCCCTGTGTTTGCCGGCGACGTCAGCTCCAGCGTCAGGCTCATGGAGCAGCTGGTGGACATCCTGGACGCACAGCTTCAGGAGCTCAGGCCCAGCGAGAAGGACTCGGCTGGACGCAGCTTCAACAAGGTACAGCAGATTAATGTTCTCTATTTTATTTGGAGAAGTGTCATATTTTGCATAATATTCAGTTCGTGGTCAGAATTAATAGCGCAGCGTTTTCCAATGTGTTTGTTTTTAAGGGGATTGCTGTGCAATTTTCACTGCTATTACAGATAAGTAGACCTCCAATTGCACATTTATGTTCTCAGTTGATGTTTGGGTGCACATCAACTGCTTATTTTGCATTACCAAGACCCCTGTTTCCCACAAAACCTTTTGAGCTCGGTACAATTGTAAATTTGTGGATTTCCCGATCTCGATTGCCTCTGCTGTTCCCAGAGCTCATTTTCCTGCCACTGAGGAATTCCTGAAACGTTTAGCAGGCCCGATGGAATTCCTAAAAGACAATCCGCCTATACATATTTGCTTTTTTTTTCCCCTGACAAGCCGAATCCCCTTTTTTCTTTTCTCGTTTTGAGAGGGCTTATCTTCTCTAGGTGGTACAGAAGGACACTCCCTCCTGTCTGCCTGTCAGTACTCCAGCCCCAGGGATTTTTTTTTTCCCCCTCCTGAATATGTTCCAGCTCAGCTCCCCTGTAATTATGGGGTTAGTGCATCTGACTCAACTGGCACTACAGATGTAAAAAGCTGCCGCTAGTGTCTAGAAACCATTTTTTTTTTTTAAATGAAAAAAATAAATAAAGAGCAGGAGAGAAGCCAGGGCCCTTTAGGAACGTAATATACAGCCGAGTATTTGCTGAAGGAGGAATTTCCACAGAAGAGGCTCGACTGGAAGGCCCCATGAGGCTGTTGATCTCCCACATAAAGGATTGTGGGACAGCGAGGTGGTGGACTTTCTCCGTCTCGAGGCTGTGTTAAAGAAATGTATGTGTAATTCTGCAAAGAAATCCCATTTACAAGCTGAAACCTTCCCTTTCTTCAAATTCTTCTTATTCGCGCTGTGCGTCGCCACAAGTATCGGCG
>JAFFST010054002.1:205888-216205 GCA_022414735.1 Noturus placidus
AAAAGACTATCTGCGGCTCTGAAACCTTCATATCGCCAGATAGCACAATTATCCTGACCATCAAATACAAATGACCTCCTCCAGCTTGAACGCATTGAGTTTAATGGATTTTCTAGCACGGTCCAGTACTTGCGTCTCCGTTGTTGTTGTTGTTGTTGTTGTTTTTTTCTCTCCCCCGTCCCCAACCCTCCCCACCCCCAACCCCACCCGCCTGCCTTCGCTCCCTGACCCCTCCTTTCCCTGTCTTTACAACTCAGCAGTCCTGGTGTTTTGGTTATGTAAGCTAGTTAGATATTCAAAAGACACTTTTAATTGAAAGGGGAGGGCGATGTGGGGTAGCACAGCGCTCGCTCAGTGTGACGCTGCTCCCGTGCAACGTCTGATTGCATCGTCGAGACGAAACGCTTGATTGTGTGCAGGAATGTGGTGCCTTGATGTTCCTTTGATGACGCAGGACCTGGCTTTGTAGCTTCTAACGTCTTGTAACTCTGTGTGTGTGTTTCTGTCTTATTATTGATCTTCCCTTTAGCGCCAAAAGCGAGAAAAGACGTGCAGGGCCTATATGAAGGTGTGTACACGGTATAATCCAGCTTTACTGCATGTAGCTTCCCTCTCTGTCTCTCTGTCTGGCCATCTGTCTGTCTGGCTGGCTTTCTGTTCCTGCAGGACGCTCTCTGCTGGAATTTGACTCATTCTTTCGCCACTTATTAGTAGTGCTTTTGTCTGCTTGGCTACTGTTTTTTTTTTTTTTCCATACACTTCTCATCCTTCCATCTCTCTCTCTTTCTCTCTCTCTCTCTCTGCTCCCTTCTCGCTTCTCACTCTTGCGCCTTACCTTTTATCTCTTTTCCCCCTCCCCCACAATCCCCTGCTCTCTCCTTCCCACTTGTACTTTCTTGCTCTTTGTTTCTTGCTCTTTCGTGCTTTCTCTCTTTCTCACTCTGTGCCAGCATTTTCTTCACCCCCCCTTCTTCATCGCACCGCTTCTGCTTCTGTGTTTCGTGCTTCCAAGTTTTCACGTTTTTTTTTTCTTTGTCTCCCTCTTTACCCTACACCCACCTGATTCTCAACCCAGTCCTGACCTCCTCGTCAAACCACTTGTTCTCTCCTTCTCTTTGTTTCCTCTCTCTTTCTCTCTCTCTCGCGCGCGCCTCCTTTTTCTCTATCCCGTCCCTCAGCACAGGAACATTGTATGAGTAATTGCCTTCCCGCGGCCGTAATTGCACCATCCTCGTCTGCCAACAGTGTGATCAAAGTGGCCACATGCTCGCTTTTTCACCCACTTCAACTTTTCAGCACTCGCCGATGATCCCGCGTTCTCAGGGACGCTTGGTTCAATTTTCAATTGTTTGATGGATTCTGAGGATCTACGTTCATCTCATCCCGTTTTCTGTCCACAACACCATCGTTCAGACTCTGGGGTGTCTTTTAGTTACGTATTTATTTTTTTCACTCGGCTCTGAAAGAGCACAAAACACTCGCTGCAGAAAAATCCCAGCCTGATGTCACGTGAGCTTATTTCTGACTGGGGTTTATTCATGTGATGGCGTTTCTTTTCTCTTTTTTTCCCTCTCTCCTCCTTTTCTCTTTTGTCTGCTGAGAGAAATAGGCCGACGACGGGCCGCTTCGCTTGGCGTGCCAGCTTCCACAAATGTGCGCTATGATCTCTGCCTCAAAGTCCCTCTCCATTCAAACAAATGTGTTAGTGTTGACAAACCTCCTTCAGATTAAGAATGCACTGAGTGCTCGCTTCTCTGGCGTAAACACTGCTCTCATCCACAGAAGAGCGCGGGCTTCTTCCGTTTGTGAATTAATGAGCAAGTTCCCACTAGCAGACCTTTTTTTTTATTATTATTATTATTCATAGTTTATATAACAGCCTGGTCAAACAGTGCACGTTAATAATACAACCAGTTTCACCATTTCCTAGATTAGTACTGTGGACATTACAGCACAGTATGATAAAATGTTTACCACAGCACTGAATTAACACCACACACTTGTATTAATGTGTTGTAATGTGTCCTAACACGTTATCGTTTCTATAGTAACAGCTTACACAGGGATTTCTATGACGGACGCTTCATGACATAAACATAATGAAAGCGTGTATAATCATAACACTGATAAGTCAGAGTTTTCTGTCAGGACGTGGTTATTTAGCATTTCTGGAAGGACTCTCCAGTTTAAAAGAGCTGCTATGGCATTCATGTTAAAAAGAACCAGCTTGTTTAAGTATGATAATAAGTATGACTTGTTATTCTTTAATACCTAAAATGATTTTTTTTCTTCACTCTTTGCCATATTGCTGCTGAATAAAAAGAAGAAAACACGGTGTGGTGTGGTGTTATAGGAAAATAATCAACGTCACATGTTAACACTAACTCTGGAGTAATAAAACAGGAGGGTTTTATTCCATAGACGTCGAATTCGAGGCTTTATTCGATCCCAAGAAATGCTAGAACAGGCTTCTGGTGCAGATCTGGAAAAAAATTGGAATTTATAGGCAATCATTTCCACACCAATGACGGAATGGGATTCAAAAAAAGGTATTAACTGAAGACGCTAGGATTTTATTAAGAGATAGATATATATATATATATATATTTGTGCTTTTTTTAATCACCACGTTTTCAAATTTAGCCAGAAAACTAAACAGTATGTAAATTTCAAGAAAGGAATCTGGAATAAAAAAAAAAAATTCTGAAAAGATCTGTCATTTTATTCACACACACACACACACACACACACACACACACACACACACACACACACACACACACACACACATAAAAAAAAATACAAGAATCGTGTAAAAAAGACCGACAATTTTAAAAATAAGTTTTTTGTTTGTTTATTGAGGTGTAACTGATGTTAAGAAATAAAAATAAATAAATAAATCAAATAATAATCATAATGTTTTATTTATACAGCATCTTTATACCAATTTTGGAAACCAAACTCATAAAAGCACAAAAACATTAGAAAACAAATGAACAATTAAACAAGTAAATTTGGTATTTAAAATCTGGTTGTGATCTAATTTCGTGTTCATGTATTTAGATAAAAAATGTAATTATTGTGTCAGGATGTGAGGTACGGCGTTCTCATTAAAAAACTTTTTACTTTTTTAAACATTTTTATTACTTTTTATTGGCAAAATATTGCTAAAACCAAGGCGAAAGGTCACTGGTTTTAATCACCGTCTGAAATGACTTCTGGAGAAATCGTGAAAGATGAAAAACACAAAGCCGTGAGACATCATTACTACACTCACTGTCCGTACAGCAGCTGAAGAGCTTCCTGTAAGGATGACCGAACTGGTCTTAAAACCGTTTTATCTTCAGTAAATCATGAAGTCCACAGTGGAATGCGAACAAGCCTCAGCTGAGCTATATTCCTTGCGTCTTTAATGGCACGCCTGGAGTGACAGTGCCCTGTAAGTGGCCACTATGTGATGTCAGGAGCCATCCATGGCCTGTTTAAACGAGGCAGCGAGTAGCGTTGGGATTGTTTAATTCAGTTAGCGCTACGCTCCAGGCTTCAGGAAATGAAAAGCTTGCGATTAGGGATGAGAAAGCGAAGGTGAACATGCAGTTTTCCTCCAGTCCACTGGGCTTCTGCAAACAGATCTTGCTGCCCGATAAGCCTTCAATCCCCCCGTCCCTCCCTCCACTGGAAAAAGCATACATTTTGAGGGCATTGCGGTCAGGTCCTGTTATGGAATGGAGCCATAATTGGTCTCTGGAAAACAAGAGCTTTGTAGGGGTATGGAAGCGAAGGAGAATGCTCCATTGATGTGAAAAATATCAGGCTAATGTTGTTTTTTTTTTCAGATGAAATCTGAAATAATAAACCACGGCGATGGTTAAACGACAATGGTAACACACAACACTCATACACTGGACTTTGTTTCTGGGAAAAACCCGTGCAAATTCCCTCAGCCCCTCCTCCATGGCCCTACTCACTTGTCATGGGTCTCATTAGTTTCTGTTCAACTGCCTTGACCTGCATTTGTGTATAAACCCTTTTGTTGATGAATTCCAGCTGTCCGTCACTACTCTTGTGTTCTTGCATGCAGGCCATCGTGGACACAGTGGATAACCTCCTGAGACCGGAAGCGCTGAAGTCCTGGGAGGACATGAACTCCACGGAGCAAACGCACGCCGCCACCATGCTGCTGGACACGCTGGAGGAAGGAGCCTTCGTCCTCGCCGACAACCTGATCGAGCCGGCTGTCGTCAAAGTGCCTGCGGAGAACATAAGTGAGTCATTGAGAGAGAGAGTGAGAGAGAGAGAGAGAGAGAGACAGAGAGTGAGAGAGAGAGAGAGAGAGAGAGAGAGAGACAGAGAGAGAGACAGAGAGAGAGAGAGAGTTGCTGATGGAGCTTCTGGGTGAGATGAGAGCTTTCTGTCAGCACCAGCGCTTAATAGCCCTGTTACATAGTGATGATTATGAATGAAGGAGTTTTGTTGGCATTCTTGTTCTGAGAGTGGAGGAGATTTCTAACATTTGTAACAAGCCGATTGGCATAGACAGACAGACAGACAGACAGACAGACAGATACATAGATAGTTAGACAGACAGATAGACAGACAGAAAGACGGTTAAATATATAGATAGATTGATAGATAGATAAATACCTAGACAGATGATTGGACGGACAGATAGATAGAAAGGCAGATAGACAGACAGACAGATAGATAGACAGATGTATGAACAGACAGATAGATACATAGACAGATACATAGATAGTTAGACAGACAAATAGATAGATAGATAGATAGATAGATAGATAGATAGACAGACAGACAGACAGACAGACAGACGGACGGACGGACGGACAGACAGATGGATGTGTAAATAGAAAAAAAAGGCAGTGTGACCTTTTATTTCAGATGTACAAACACCAGTTCAGTTTCCATTTTCTGTGTAAGTTGTAAATGACTGTGACGTCACTGTTGGACATCTGACCTGCGATCACTATTAAAAAGGGCTATTAAATTATAAATATCAAATTATAACCTGTAGAGGCCTTAAATCCAAACACGGCCCTTTCAGGAAGTTACACACAGCCAGAGGAAAGAGCAAATGATATGTTTGCACATGTTTTTCGTCTGTGTGTGATGTGAACACCAGATTTCTCCGTCGTGCTCACGTCTCCGGCAGCTTTCCAGACTAGCCGGCTTTTTACTTTGAATCCAGCTTTGAACTTTAGGTCTAAATGCTAATACCAACTTTGGTCCATTATCCAGATTTGTGGTGATTTGAAAGGCTTTTGAGTACATATGAGGAGGTGTCTGCTTCACGGAAACACACACAACCATAGTCACACACACACACACACACACACACACACACACACACACACACACACTGCTGAGAATGAAAGTAGATGTGAGCTGATTGTGGACACTGAGTGGGCTCTAAATATCTCGCCCAGAGGTGCTTGAGAATTATTTATAATTATTATTAGTATTATTAGACAATAATAATAATGATAATAATTTGACTCTGCAAGCAAAAATATTTTTTCCACTTTTCTGAAAAGAGTGTTTCCATAATTAGTGTGCCATATAGACATTAAACATCAACTGCATGTAAGCATTCAAAAACCATTTGTTAGGCAAAAATATAGAATTATTTTACAAGCTTTCTTTGCCAACAATGGCTGCATTATGCTTTTAAAGAAGTAACAAGGTTGAGTTTTGGCATTAGCAAGTAAACAGCATGTGGTTAAGAACTAGCATCCAGTATATTTCAAATAAATAAATTAAATAAATAAATAATAATAATAATAATAATAATAATAATAATAATAATAATAATAATAATTGACTTTTAATCTATAATTTTCATAACAGGGCTGTTCAGTCAAAGTGACCTATCACAAAGTGATTTCGCAATATCAAAGAAAAGAAAGAACAATGAGAATGAGAGACTTTTCTTCTTCTCATGATCTTCAAGCAATTGGGATGATGCAACATCCTGTTGAACATGTGACTTGTGGAATATTCAAAAGGTTTCATGGAGGTGAACGTGTTCAGGTATTAGTGTGCAGTGATTGTGAACTAAAATGCAATTTTCTTGAGCTATAATGGATGTCTCGTGGAAAATAATGTTTTAAACATGAGGCGTTCAATGGCTTCAGACATTAATGTAAAAATAATGTGTTTTTGAAGAATTTTAATGATTGTACTTCAGGATACAGTGTAGTAGGCAGGGACGGGCAAAAATACTGGATTTTGTTTTATACATTTTATAGATTTTATTTGAATTGAATTCATTAATTTATTAATGACAAATAAATGACAGTTTATTTGTGTTTAAAATGTATTGTACCTTTACGTAACTTTCTTTACTTTACCTTTATTTGCTTTACTTTACCTCACTTTACCTTTCTTCACTTTACTTGCCTTTCTTTATTTACTTTAATTTACTCTACTTTACCTCACATTACCTTTATTTACGTTAATTTACTTTACCCTTCCTTACCCTTTTAAACTTTATTTTCTTTTACCTTTCCTTACTTTAATTTACTTTACTTTACCTCACATTAACTTTCTTCAATCTATTTTACCTTGCTTTGCTTTACTGTACTTCATTTTACCTTTACTTTACTTAACTTTATTTACTTTACCTTTCTTTCTTTACTTTAATTTTCTTTACTTTACCTTTCTTTACTCAATTTACCTCACCGTACCTTTCTTTACGTTAAATTACTTTACCCTACCTTACCTTTTTAAACTTTATTTTCTTTTACCTTAGTTTACTTTACATTATTTTACTTTACCCTTCTTTACTTTACATTATTTTACTTTACCCTTCTTTACTTTACATTATTTTACTTTACCTTTCTTTAGTTTAATTTACTTTACTTTACCCTTCTTTACTTTACATTATTTTACTTTACCTTTCTTTATTTTAATTTACTTTACTTTACCCTTCTTTACTTTACATTATTTTACTTTACCTTTCTTTAGTTTAATTTACTTTACTTTACCCTTCTTTACTTTACATTATTTTACTTTACCTTTCTTTATTTTAATTTACTTTACTTTACCCTTCTTTACTTTACATTATTTTACTTTACCTTTCTTTAGTTTAATTTACTTTACTTTACCTTTCTTTAGTTTAATTTACTTTACCTTACCTTTCTTTACTTCACATTATTTTACTTTACCTTTCTTTACTTTAATAGAGTTTACCGTACCTTTCTTTACTTTACTTTAACTCATCTTAACTCTCTTTACTTTTTTGTGTTTTACTTTACTCTGAAAAAAATTTGAAGCAGCAAAGCAGTTTTATAATGTAAACAACACAAGTTATTACTCTAACAAACTTTTTTCCTTTTTAATAATAATCACCACAATCCAAATCTTAAACCATCATACAACTGTTTTATTCATGAAGTTCTCGCTAGTTTCAGTAGTCAGTCATTCATTTGTGCTGGCCACGAGGAGTCTGGAACCTGATAGTAGCTGGGTTTTTTTCATGCAGACGACGAGAGGACGAGGTATGAAAGAGATTCTGCTGATCCTCTGTATTTGATTCCTCTGCCAGCAGACATTATTAGCATCGCATTCATATCGGTCAGCTTTATGGGCTCGGGCTTCGTTTCTTTTTTCCTCCAGCTTGTCGTGGTTCTGCTTTTAACCTCTCCTCAATGGCCTTCCATCCTTTTTACATTTCAGAGCTGAAACTCTCGTCGCCTTCTGCTCGGAACGTCTACACCTGCTTTACCTCGGTTTTACCTCTTTTTGAGCTCAAGTATTAAAGGAAGCATGGGGCTGGCGAATATCAGGATTTCAAAAACAGACATGGGCGCTATTAGGAAAGCAGACGTGAGAAAGAGACACTGTCCTCTTATGCAACCTAGAAGCACAGAAGTCAAAAAGTAAAGGAAAAGAAGACTTTTTAAATAATAATAATAATAATAATAATAATAATAATAATAATAATAATAATAATAATAATAACCTCATCATTTCTTATTGATGACCAGTTTATTTACTTGCTGGTTTATAATTTTGAGTGAATTAATATTTTTGTTTTGTAGCGTTATATCAATGATCTCAGCATTTCTCAATCATCTACCTGTTTATTTAATTACTTGATTTTAATTTAAAGTTTTTTTACATTAATAACCTCAGCATGTCTCAATCATCTATCCATGTATTTATTTTTTTTTTTTTTGCTGTATTAATTGATTTGATTATTTATTAATTAGGTAGTTAGTTAGTTAGTTAGTTAGTTAGTTGTATTTTTAAATCACCAACCTTAGCATTTCTAAATTATTTACAATTTTATTTATTTGCTTGCTGAATTGCATTTATTTATTTATTTATTTATTTATTTTTATTGAGGGTTTTTTTAAGGGTTATTTGATTTGACCTGTTGATTTTTTGGGGGTTTTTTTTGTTGCTTTTTTTTTTTTTTGTTTGTTTTTTTGGTGTTTATTTATTTATTTATTTTTAGGAGAAAACCTCAGCATTCCTCAATCATCTTCCTAAATATTTATTTCTTTGTGTCATTTTAAATTTGGGAGTTTGTTTCTTTTTTACATTCATAACCTCAGCCATTTTGAATCATCCTCCTCTTCATTATTAATCCGTATGCTTTATTTACTTGTTTATTTTGAGCTGATTTTGCCCTCATTAAAAAATGCCCTTCGTGAGCATACGCTGATTTTATAGTATCCTGACAAAATCTGCACGGCAAACAGCATAAACAATAATTAAGCTTTAAAGAAGACACAACAATTTAACAACAAAAATGTAGCATTGTGGCTGCTTGAGCAGAAAAAAAAGAACACTTCTTAAATAATATAACTGCTTTATTTTTAACTCTCTGTCTTTTAATAACTACTTCCCTGTTTTGGCAAGTGTTGAAAACAGTATTAATTTAGTTTTCGCACTAGTGTTGTTTTTTCTCTCTCTCTCTCTCTCTCTCTCTCTCTCTCTCTCTCTCTCTCTCTCTTCCCCGGCTGCAGACGCACCTCGCTCGCCCCTGTTTTAGTCTGTCCTTTCTTTCAGAGATGTAAGATGTGGTTAGCGATGCAGCCCAGTGCCTGCCGGCTCCACGGCTGACAGAAAGTGCCCTGGAGCATATTAGGAAAACTTTTTTTTTTGCCACTCCGTCTCCGTCTCTCACCGGTAATTAGCATAATTTAACTCAACTGCAACACAAGGCAACTGCTTGAGGGCTGAAGGAAATAGATGGAGTGGATACGTGCTGCCGGAAGTAAAGGAAGAAAGACAGATGGGCTAAAAAAGGTCCCTTATATCCAAGTGTCAGAAATACGAGTTGAAGAGAGAGGGAGAGCGAGAGATGGAGTTAAGGGAGTTTGCGCTAATACTGACGCCTGACCTCGCTGTATTTCACACATCAAAGCAAGCTCAGAACGAAGACTGAATGGATTCGGAGCTGTGCTCCGTCGGGGCCCTAAAGGCGCAGCTGAAGACACAAACCTATCAGCAGCCACAGGAGGAATCACAGTAAAAGTCTAGTGATAGGTTTGATCCTGGCTATACTTGACATTCACATACTGTGTACTCTGGTGTACTTTGTGTATTCTTTTTTTTTTCTTCAGTGGTTCCACTCCCAAGATAGGTAAACGCTCCATATCTTTCTTTTCAGCAGCACACAATGCAGGGATTGTGGCTGGATTATAAAGCAGGTCAGCGGTCGTCGTTCCAGAGCCTCATTTTTACCACAAAGTGGCATAAACAGATCATTTTTGTTACCTTTATTGTGACATTTTCCTTCCAGTCATGAGCTTTGCGAAGTGAAGTGAAGTGATAGCTCAGGTTTTTACAGAAGCTACAGATTAAATCACATTTAAAGGACCTGGTTCAAGGCAGAGCTTAAATGTGCACATGTTTTTGTTGTTGTTGTTGTTGTTGCTTTTTTTCTTACAACAGAGCTGTGGAACCATGCAGAAAGTGAAAATCACGCCTACTCTTTAGCCACATTTTTATACTATGTAGGGGAATGGATTTTAACCTCAAACCATGTGTTATTCCTTATGGAGCTGAAATATGGTGTAAAAAAACTATGTAGTATATTTAATATATCATGCACTATAGGTGCAGTACATTGCCCCTTAATGTATTTGAAATATATTGTTACACATAAAAATATATGGATGTGCAGTGTAGTATATTAGATGAGACAGTGATGATGTGTTGCAGGAAATCTCGTAGTCTTGGGATTTAAAAAATAATAGTTTTATCACCTTTAAATCGGTCTCTCCTTAGATGCGAGTTTTGGGGGGGCTTCTCTTTGCCATAGATAAGTCAAGATATATATGTATA
>JAFFST010054003.1:65978-100030 GCA_022414735.1 Noturus placidus
CTTGTCTTATCTCTACCCATGGCTTAGAGCAGCCAGGTAAGTGTCAGTAAGCACAGTGCAGCTGAAGCACTGAGAGGCTAGTACAGGTGTTCAACGGGACTGTCACTTAGTACAGACAGACAGCACAGAAGTCAAGCCAGACTGTAAGGAATTTGGGAGAAGAAGGTAAAAAGGCAGAGATACAGTAGCAGTAGAGGAGTAAACATGGAGCTTTGGAGCAGCTCGGGCACAGAGGAGAGCGAGAGAGAGAGCAGCACAAGTCAGGATGAGGAAGATGAAGAGGAACAGGAGCAGAGTACCAACGGTCTGTGCAGAGAGCTGGTGAAGGGTAATAACAGAACCATTTTGGGGTAATGACGACATGGATGGGGAAAATGACAGAACTAGGAGAGAGAAGAAATGAAGGGGTTTGTTCTAAAGAGGATCAAGGAATGTTGATTTATTAAAGCCGGCACAAATGCAAAAGAGAGACTGCGTGTAGGAGAATGTGATCAGTGAAGGGCAACAGAAAGCTGGCAGAAAGAGTCCTGGATGCCCTTGAAGAGTTTTGTATTTGTGCAATTTAAAATTTTTTTTTTGGGAAAAAAAAGAATCAATCAAATCAGAGTTTACCTATGCCTCATGGGATTTTAATTCAATGCACAGAGTTTGTATCAATCTGTTTGTGTCTCTAAATTCGTAATTCATTTTTATCAATTCAAATCAATTCCATTTGATTTGTATAACGCTCTTAACAATGAACATTGCCTCAAAGCAGCTTTACAGAAACATTTAATACAGGATAGAGATTTTAAGTGTGTGAATTTCACTATTGGGCGAGCCAGTGGAGACGGTGGAGAGGAAAAACTCCCTAAGGTGATATGAGGAAGAAACCTTGAGAGGAACCAGACTCAGACGGGAACCCGTCCTCATCTGGATCACAACGCATAGTGTGAAAGTAAAAGAAAGTTCATTATGGTTTTTATATGAAGTCCTTGTTGAACTAGTCCACTGTTCACTAAAGGAAACCTGAGTGTAAAACTGTCTGTGGTAATTGCAGTCCCAAGGCCATCTCTGCAACCGTAGTCCCAGCATCCACAGTGAGTACGTCCATGTGGAATTGAGGTCCAAAGGCAATCTCCAGGCTGTAGCCTCCAGGTTATGAGAGCTCCATCCAGAGGTAGGGCATCAGGATGGATCAGGCAGGTCCGGAGAGCAGAAAGAATCAGGATCACTGGCATCGCTATAAAATCATGTGTGGCTCGACAGAAGGAGAGAGCGAGGTAAAGAGAGGGAAAGATTGTTAGGCATGCTTACTTTCCTGTGATGGATAGACTGTGTACTTTGCGTAAAAGAAAGTATTCATCTTAAGCTTGAGTAAACAAATATGTTTTCAGCCTGGACTTAAACACTGAGACTGTGTCTGAGTCCCGAACACTAATTGGAAGACTGTTCCATAACTGTGGGGCTCTATAAGAGAAAGCTCTTCCCCCTGCTGTAGCCTTCACTATTCAAGGTACCAACAAATAGCCTGCATGTTTTGATCTATATAGGCGTGGTGGATCATAAAAAAAAACTAAAAGTTCACTCAGGTACTGTGGTGCGAGACCGTTCAGTGCTTTATAGGTCAGTAGTAGTATTTTACAATCAATGTGAAAATTTTACTATGATCCAATGCAGTGTGGATAAGATCGGGGTAATGTGGTCGTCTCTTCTGGTTATAGTTAAGACTCTAGCAGCTGCATTCTGGACTAACTGGAGTTTGTTTATGCTTCTACTGGAACATCCAGACAGTAAGGCATTACAGTAATCTAATCTAGAGGTGACGAATGCATGAACTAATATTTCTGCATCATGTAGTGACATTATATTTCTTATCTTAGCAACATTTCTGAGATGAAAGATCCTAGTAATATTATCCATGAGTGTCAAATGAAAGTCAATAATCACTCCAAGGTCTTTTCATGCTGTACATGATGAAATAGAAAGACCATCCAGAGTTACTGTGAGATCAGAAAGATTACTTTTAGCTGCATGTGGTCCTAGTACAAGTATTTCTGTCTTATCAGAATTAAGTAAAAGGAAGTTAATAAGCATACAACTTCTAATGTCCTTTACACATTCCTCAACTTTATTAAGCTGGTGTCTGTCGTCTGCCCTTTCTGAAAGGTATAACTCTGTATGATCAGCATAGAAGTGGAAGCTAATTCCATATTTACACATAATTTGACCCAGAGGTGAAAAAGCAGTGGGCCTAATACATAACCTTGTGGAAAACACCAAATTTAACCTTGGTATGTGTGGAGAAGTCGCCATTTACATCTACGAACTGATCGCGATCGCTCAAATAAGACCTGATCACGTTGGAAAAGTAGTTTTGTTTGTTTTTTGGAGATCTGTTGCTATACTGAACTAATCAGACACACTGACTGATACAGTGTTTGTTCAGAGGGCTACATGGCTAGTGTGTAATTTGACCTACTGTGAGATGCTGTAAGCAATATTGGAAAATCGTCATCCCAGAAAATATCTACGCACCCTATGAGAACGTTTGTGAATTGTTTAAACTTTAAAGGACCTCACAAGAGACGAGCCCTCTCTATCAGGCTTTTATGATAAGTAATCACATGATCCTCACTGTGCTCATGTATGCGGTCAGCATCAAATAAAATCAAAATCACAATTTTTTTTCTCTATGAATGAATGTAGTTTGCTTAACCTTGAGGAAACACAGTCATTAGTCAGCATGTAAGTTTACACTGTGCGGTTTTTCTGAATTATAGATTAGGAGCCAGACTTGTGGCTAGACTTACGTAAGCTCATGCAGGCCAGGGTACCGGCTTCACTACAGTCGCAATTACACAAAAAGAAAAATCCATCCAACATTCCTTTATACCAGCACACTGGTTTACAACCTTTTGGAAGAAATGAATGATCAAATCATACCCTCAGAGCAGCGAGATGAATTTACTATTAAATGTGCACGAAGAGTGTATTTTTTTAATGTGTAGAAGGTTACACAAGGTCAAGGACACTTGAGAACAACACCACAAATGTTCCCCTGTTCCCCAAAACTACACCCTACAGATGCTATTCAGTGTTTTACAGTACTTCTAGTTAGAACCATCCATCCATCCATCCTCTACCGCTTTATCCTCTTCAGGGTCACGGGGAACCTGGAGCCTATCCCAGGAAGCAGCGGGCACAAGGTGGGGTACACCATGGAAGGGGTGTCAATCCATCACAGGGCACAATCTCATACACTCTCACACACCCATTCATACACTACGGACACTTTGTGCCAATCAGCCTACCATGCATGTATTTAGACTTGAGGAGGAAACCAGAGTACCCGGAGGAAACCCCTGCAGTTCTGGGAGAACATGCAAACTCAACACATACAGGGTCACAGTGGGAATCGAACCCCTGACCCTGGAGGTGTGAGGCGAACATGCTAACCACTCAACTCCTAGGTACTACTCTAGCTACCTATACCAAAGATAGTTCTCATCTTCTACTTCTCATGGCAAGTATTAATTTTATTCAGCAACTCACTTATTCCATGGAAGATTGGAAAATATCCCACCAGTGTTAAATGTTAGATTGTTTTGTGTTTTCACCTTAATCTGTGTATTGTAAACATTGTTTGGACAATTTAGCTCACGCGTGTAAGGCATGTGGGGAAATCGTTTGACTTCAGATGCTTAGTGATGTAGAAAAACTTCAAGAAACATTCCTATTTTGTCTAGGTTTATGCATAATTTCAGCATGGAAAATTGTTGCAATGATGTAATTATGATTTTAAAGAGTTGTGGGAAAAATGAATGAGAATGCACACAGTGCACAGGTCATGCTAATGGTGTGGTTAGTGGAGGACAAATCATGCTGCTAGCACAGAGTTGTTAAGGTTACTTTGTCATTGAGTCAGCTATAAGACACATGGACACATCTTCCTTTAAAACTGTATCTTGGCTGCAGAAAAATGTAAGATTTGCCCAGTGGTTAGCACGTTTGCCTCGCAACTCTGGGGTTGGGGGTTCGATGCTGATCTTCGCCCCGTGTGTGCATTCTCCGCATGCTTCAGGGGTTTCCTCTGGGATACGCTCCAGGCTCCCTGTGACGCTGTGTAGAATAAGCGGTATGGAAAATGGATGGATGTGCTTTTTGTGCTGCATGAAAAAAATAAAATGTTGCTATTTGTGACGTTAATATGATAAATGGTCTGCACTTATATAGCGCTTTTTTTTAACCTTAGCGCTTCTACAAGTGTCTCATTCACCCATTCACACACACTCATACACCAAAGGTAGCAGAGCTGCCATGCCACCCAATGGTGCTAGCTTGCCATTAGGAGCAACTTGGAGTTCAGAGTCTTTCCCAAGGACACTTCAGCATGTGGAGTCACATGAGCCGGGAATCGAACCGCCAACCACCTGATCCACAGCCGTCCACAGTTTTAAGCTTAACTGGATAAAATCCAAAACACCCTGCACACTAAATTTAACTGTATTCATTTGTCTAGCAGACATATGTAACATATAGGATATAGCAATTGCTGTCTTGGTATTTTGAACCTATATAACTAGATTAGAGGCATAAAATTGGGGCATTTAAAAAAAAAAAAAAAAAGGTGCAAGAAAATGCTTGAAGTCTTATCCACATAATCAATACCCATCACAGTGCTGTACTATATAACCCACACCCCTGAGCTGGTTTGACAACGAAAGCAAAATACAGCAGCAGTTTTATTCCTCTGTTGTCGATTCAGTGGCATTTTTTCCACTAAGCTGTCTTTCACTGAACTTTGAATCTCTGTCAAAAACTGGAATTGTTTTTGGTGTGGAAGGTTAGAAAGGTTTGGTCCGCTCTGGGGTGAGCATTGATCAACGTCGACTGAATTACTGTGACGTGACATGGTGTGAAGCAGTCAGTCAGCTCGCGTTGATGTTTCCGTTTCCATTTCCATTTATTTATTTAGCAGAAGCTTTTATCCGGAGAACAATACAAGTAGTGCTACAATACGAGATTTATAATAAAAAAGCAAAGTGCGCAGAGTAGCGGTGCAAGTGCCAGAGTACGTTTTTATTTATTTATTTGGCATTTGAAGAGGTGGGTCTTTAGTTGTTTTTTGAAAATAGTGACCGATTCTGCATTCAGGATGGATGTTAAAGATAACCCTATGCACTTAATTTCCTGTTCCACAGTTAAAAGATTGTTGTTGATTTTTATATTAGACAAAACCTCTGGAAATGATCAAACAAATTTTCTCAGCACAAGAGGAAAACTCCAACCAAATGAAAATATTCAGAAACATCAAACACTAGTGTTGAATCTTTAGGAGACTGTCAAAAAAGTGTGTGAAGTAGGCAACCTTGTACCATTTCATTTTCCATTGATTTGGTTAAAGATTAAAACATAAATTCAGATATAGTAAAGAAAAAGCCCTTTCACGGCCCATTTTAGCTTCCTTTTAGCCAAATTCTTCTCTCAAAATAACCCTGCATGTACTTTTTAGATGATCTCTTAATGACTACATTTACATTGACAGCAATATACTCATTATTGACCTTATTCTGAATAAGACAATATTCCGATTAAGGTGTTTACATGAGTCGCTTTTAGAATACTCCATTCATGTTTTACATGTTATAGAACATAGATCGATTAACGTCACACGCCATTATGTCATCACGCCATCTGACGTCCCTCCAGAATTTCACGTATCAGCATACAGTTTGTCTTCGTTATGGTCCCGTATACAGTTTTGGGTGTTTGTACTTGAAGCTTTCGTAAAAATTTAAAATGAGTTAATTATTTGTAATGCTATATGTGCTAATAGACGACTGCTTGAAGCTGTGGGCTGCGTCCTTAACCGCGTACTTCCATACTGTATAGTAGCTGATATAAGTGTATACTATACTATATAGTAGGTAAGTACGTGGTTTCGGACGCAATCGTGCTCTCTTGTTTAGTGTCAAACGGTTGAGCACTGCCTTGTGTGTACGTGTCCAATCTGTGAAAACTATATGTACAAAAAATCCGGTGAAAACTATATGTACATGTCTTTAGTTGGATTAAGGTCATCAATAATCTCTGTTTACAGTATATGCTAGTTTCTTAATCAGAGTATTGTCTTAATCTATGTCCATTTAAACGTACGGAATGATTCCCATAAGCATTAAATCACGAGTATTCTACATTTTCAAACATTACCTTTAACACAAACTGATTAGAAATGTTTATCTGTAACCTTTTTTTGTTTGTTGATGGTTTCTTCATGAGGAATGGAAGAAATAAAACCAACTGCCATCTTTTAAGTGCGCTAAGTGTTTATCCTCGATCTTCGTTTAAGTTTCACTGCTGTGAGTTTTACATATGTTTTCAATAGCTATGTGTTTGAAATAGAAGTCAGGTTTTTGGACCACATCTGCTGTTTCCATATCTGCTGAATAACTGCTTGGCCTCTTCCTGTCCTGAGTGTGACAGCACAGGTGTAAATAAGGTCCAAATCATTTTATATTGTTGTGTACACACAATGAAATGCCACTCTCTGGTGTAATATAGTACCATTGTGTGTATGCCTATTTTTTGGACAGGGACTTTTTTCTTTCTTTTTATAAATCATATCCCGCATCTTCAAGCATGGTCTGTTTGTTGATGCCAGATTAACTAACAAGACAGATATATTTTTCACACAGATACATAATGGGGAACTTTAAACTAAAGTGTCTCAAGCTAAGAAGCTCAGTGCTTTAGACTTGGAGGAGCTTGCCTGTGCCTGTATTGCTCGAAGTATAATGTGCATATGTATATAACATGACATAATGAGGACTTATTACAATGAGACATGTCATTGTGAGACATGATTAAGTATATTCTACATAAACTGTACTAAGTGTGTAGTCATGCGGTACAACAAAGAATGCCTCACCCTGTTTGAGAAAGCAGGTCACGTGTAGTAATCTGTCACTCTGTCTGCCTCTACAGTGCTGTGCTCAGAGAGGGTTGGACAGGTTACAAAGACATACCGTGACATTGAGGCTGTCACACATCTTCTGGAGGAGGTGAGAAACAATAACAGAATGCTGTATACAAACAACTCATGGGTTGAGGCTTCGGTTGCCTCCAAGGAGTAAGTCAGCTGCAGTGAAAACACTGATAAATCTGTCCTCTCCCCAACTGACCCCAGTCCTTCTACCGAAACTGCACTTTTTAAAAAAGCTAATAAAGGAGCAAATTTAATGTCAACAGAAGCCTAAAATGAACAAACTAACCAAATCCCTTGCACGTCAATATTGTAAAACACATTTTTATTTAGAAATGATGTGATTGCTACAGGTCTAGGAGCACTTTTAAACATTACAAAATTGGACAATGAACATCATATTAAATATATATATATATATATATATTTTGCTGACCACATTCCTGTTCCTCCACAGAAGGAACGTGATCTAGAGCTAGCAGCTCGAATTGGCCAGTCACTGCTGAAACAGAACAAGTCCTTAACAGAACGTAATGGGCTGCTGGATGAACAGCTGGAGGTCACAAAAGAAGAGGTCAGTATGTACTGTGGAGCTCAGTGACCTTGGAGAAGTTCTTCTTGAGACATGCATGTTTTTCATTTGATCTCCGAAGGCTCAGTAAATGAACAAACATAAAGATGTTCAGGAATTACGATAACACGCTATTTACATTTATTTTTATTTATTTAATGGAATAAATTGTAATGTAAATTATAATTAATAATAGAGATGCACCTATGTATCGGCCGATAATCTGTATCGGCCCATAATGGCAATTTTTTATGCTATTGGCCGTTTTCCGATTATATCCTGTCGGGAGGGAGAACACATCAATTTCATTCTGAGAATAAAGATGTCTCTTGTGTGGAATTACTTTTAATTGGGTGACAATGACAACAAAACTGCAGTTTGTAATCTCTGTAATCTCTGTAATCTCTGCCCTGCTAGGGCGGCTGTGGCTCAGTCGGTAGAGCGGGTTGTCCACTAATCCACTAATCGTAGGGTTGGTGGTTCGAATCCTGGCCTGGGTGATCCCATGCTCTGCTACTATTGGTGTGTGAGTGTGCTCTCATTTGTAAGTCGCTTTGGATAAAAGCGTCTGCTAAATGAATAAATGTAAATGTAAAATTTTACACCGGATGCTGCAGCAGTGAAATGGGAGTTTCAGCGTCGAGTCGAAATTTTTGTCGAGCTGCTTGAGCTGAATTAAAGCTCCAGTACACTGTTGAAAGATTTAAATGAAGATGAGTTGACAAAGTATATATTTCACAGAAAAATATATTTGTAGAGTAGTATATTTCATATCCAGTTAATGTTAATATATAAAAAGTTGATATTATCTATGACCAGTCTGATGTTAATGATGAAGTAGAAATGCTCGTGTTAGTGGAGAGAGAATGTGAGACTAACGAAGTTTTTTACAATTCAGTCAATGTTAATATGAATTAATAACATTCAATAAGTTAATAATCTTACTTTAATCTTCAGAATTGAGTTCATGTGTTAATGTTAATTAGAGTAATGTGTTAATGTTTATGAGACCAGTTACTAGTCCAGGCTCTTGTTATCTCAAAAATGGACTACTGCAACTCTCTACTTTCGGGCCTCCCAGCCAGCTCCATCAAACCCCTTCAGATGATTCAGAATGCTGCAGCACGCCTCGTCTTCAACCAGCCGAAGAGAACCCATGTCACACCCCTCTTCATCTCCCTCCACTGGCCTCCTGTAGCTGCCCGCATCAAATTCAAGGCCTTGATGCTCACCTACAAGACCCTGTCTGGAACAGCACCCTCCTACCTCAACTCTCTCCTGAAGGCTTACGTTCCCACACGCAATCTGCGATCAATTAGCGACTAACGTTTAGTAGTTCCTACTCAACGTGGCGCAAGGTCCCTTTCCTTCACACTAACTGATCCTCAGTGGTGGAATGAACTTCCAACCTCAATCCGGACCACAGAATCTCTCACCATCTTCAAGAAACAGCTAAAGACCCACCTCTTCCGTCAACACCTAACTAACTAAAAAAAAAAACAAAAAAACCACTAACTCCTCTACTCTGCACACTTTGCTTCTTCTAGTACTCAATTCATAGATCTTGTATTGTAACACTACTTGTATTGTTCTCTGCTTGATATCTCTTTGCTTGTATCTCTCATTTGTAAGTCGCTTTGGATAAAAGCGTCTGTTAAAGGAATAAATGTGATGTACTGTGAAACAACTTGTTGAAATGGAGAGAGTTTTTATTTGCATTTCCATCAGAATTGTGGAATTAATTATTATTCATTTAAAAGAAGGTATAAAAGGCAGAACTATCGGTATCGGCCGATTCACTCTGAATAATCGGCCATCGGGCGATACCGCTCTGAATAATCGGCCATCGGGCGATACCGCTCTGAATAATCGGCCGCCGGCCGATGCCGCTCGGAATAATCGGCCGCCGCCCGACGCCGCTTGGAATAATCGGCCGCCGCCCGACGCCGCTCGGAATAATCGGACGCCGCCGCTCGGAATAATCGGCCACCGGACGATGTCGCTCTGAATAATCGGTTATTGGTATCGGCCGAGAAACTTAGTATAGGTGCATCTCTAGTGAATATTATTGTCAATATGTAAATGATATTCTGCATGTTGTTTAGTATCATTAAATGAACAATGAAAAGTGTGGTATGTAATGAACTGTGTGGTATGTAATGAACGTGCATAACACTTTAGATTGCTCAGCTGCGTCATGAGCTCTCAATGCGAGATGATCTTCTGCAACTGTACGCCAGCACCGAGGAGATAGAAGCTGCTGCAAAGTCACTCTCACCGTGAGTACAACACACAGACAAAATTCTTAGAAGTGATGTTGTGCACCCTTTCAGACGTTCACAAATTAAGGTGATTATTGTTCTTGTGTTTTTTGTTGTTGTTGCTGAGTTAGGATCAGGCGAAACGAGTCAAGCTCTTCTCTCAGCAATTTCGTGCATTATGATTTCCTGCAAACGAAGCTCAAGAGTCTGGAGGAAGAGAACCTGAAACTTCGCACTGTGGTTAGTTTACGCATCACGTCGTGTTCAGCTCGTACTTCCTCAGAGTTAGTCTGGATTGTTAACTTGAGTTATAGACTATGGGCCAAAGTTTTGAACACAGCTGTTAATGTTTTTATTACATATGGAGTTATGCAGTGACTAAGAAAAATGTTAATCAATTCAAAACTATTTTATTTGTTTACATCCTTAAAAGTATTCCTAATAAAGTTTTGCACACTCCTGGAATGTTCTCAACCATCTTCACGAGGGAGCTTGACATAGGAGGCTGTTTGTAAATAGGACGCAAAGTTTGTAAATAGGATGAGTATGTATGCATATATGTATGCTGCTTCTCCTTACTTAACTATGTAATTTATAATAAAAGCTACTTGTTTTGAGGGGAAAAAAAATACACCGTAAAAATATATTTTGATTCAGAAATTAAACTGTACACAGGCATTATTACTTTTATAAATAGTGCTTTATAAATCCCTCCTTCCATTTCTGTACTGCTTATCCTACACAGGGTTACAGGGGAGCGGGGAGCCTATCCCAGGGACACCAATCACAGGACACAATTGCACACACCCATTCACATACTAGGGACATTTTGGAAATGCTGTTCAGACTACAATACAGTGCCTTGCTCGCCCAATTTTTCAGTTTTTTATTTGTTGAAAAAGTTTGAAATATCCAATAAATTTCGTTCCACTTCATGATTGTGTCCCACCTGTTGTTGATTCTTCACAAAAAATTACAGTTTTATATCTTTATGTTTGAGGCCTGAAATGTGGCAAAAGGTCGAACAGTTCAAGGGGGCCGAATACTTTCGCAAGGCACTGTACATTGTACAAGAAAACCACATATTTACTGTATGAACCTGATGCGATTCTGAACAACAACCAAAGTAAACACACTGGAGTGTGCTCATTTTTAGTTATAAGTACTCATATTTGTAATATATGTTGGATAACCCTGCATTCTACCGCAGAGCTACTCGATCGTATAACCATGTTTACATATGTAACCTTGTATGCACACCCTGACTCAAACAATAGACCATGAGTCTGTTCTAACTAAACCAGAATGACCATCACCCAGACATCTATGATGATGTAAATTTAACAATAACAAAGCAAGAAGCAAATTCAGGGGTGTAAATAGAGGGTGGAATCCACTTCCATAACAAGTATGGGGAAACAGGACAAGCAGGAAAAATGTGGAAAACAGGACAAGCATGTGAAATAGAAAACAGGACAAGCCTGATGTAGATGTAGGTCACTGTACAGCAAGAAGGGTCAGAGTGCAGGGTCAGCCATGATACAGCACCCCTGGAAGCAGAGAGGGTTAAAGTCCCAACAGTGGCAGCTTGGCAGTGCCTGGGCTTGAACCCCAACCTTCTGATCAGTAACCTAGAGGTAGGCAGTGCCTGGGCTTGAACCCCGACCTTCTGATCAGTAACCCAGAGGTGGTCCGGAATGAAAAGAACTGTTGATGTTCTTAAATAGGTATATGTGACATTATTTTTCATATCTTCCTGTCCGGAGTGAGTGTATAACCCGTAGGGCATTATGGCAAAAATATAATAACGGATATTTCAATACATTTAGCAAAATCTGGAGTCATAATGTTCAGATTCTTTGAAGTTATTCAACACCGAATGTATGCGTGCTGTAATAAGTCAAATGAAACTCACCTAGAAGTAGGAGGAAAGTGAACATCCGGTAACCTGGATTTCATTTAACAACGATGACACCACCGGCCTTCGTTTATACCCCTGAACTGAGAATAATGATGGGATATAATCATACTACAATGGTAATGCAAACAATTTTTGTTTTGTTTTATTTTCTATTTGCAGGCCAATGAGTTGACGTCAGAGACCAGCAACTATGAAGAGCAGGAGCAACAACTGATGATAGTGTGTGTCGAAGAACTCTGTAAGTAAACCTGCATGCTGTATATATACTATTCCAGTAGTGAGTAGAACATACTTTTTTCACACCTTTCTTTCTCCTATGTGTGTAGCGTCAGCGAATAAGCAGGTGGTGGCTTTGTCCGAGGAGCTGGCTCGTAAAGTGGAGGACTCTTTCCGGCAGCAGGAGGAAATTAGCTCTTTGCTAGGTCAGGTGGTCGACCTCCAGCAGCGTTGTAAAGTGGTGAGAGAGACAGTGCTGCATGCGCATCTGCTAAACTTAACTAACTTGTTGCGTACGTTGGTCTATATGACGATATGATCTTGATACTGCAATACGTTTGCCAGTGTTTCTATCACATTGACCAACTTTGTGGTTGTTCAGAGTAATAGATTATATACTATATGTAGATTAGATTGTATTTATTTATTTATTTATTTATTTATTTTTATCAAATGTTCCTCTTGTTGCTGATTACATATCTTATTTTTGTAATATTTAATCTTAAAGAGAATATTTGAATTAGGCATTTTGTAGGAATGTATAGGCAGGCAATCAACAGCAGATCTAAATATCATGATAAATTATATGTATCGTTAAAATGTCTTGTCTGCTTGTCTGCTATATAATATTTTGACCCAATTGTCTAACCCTACCTGTCATTTGTTTTTGTTTTTGACTGCAGCTAATTAGAGAGAATGAGGAACTCACTCAGCACCTAAACACTTCACGGGAAAGCCAAATACAGCTCAAAACAGAGGTGTGTCCTGCTCATCTCTCACTGCTATAACGCCTTTAACCAGCGCATCAGCAGAATTTCTTACAGCCATATGATAGTTCTGTAAAAACATTTTAACCAAAAAAAGTGCATGAGACTCTACATGTGATTATGCTTGACTCGGCTCTCTCTGTCTGTAGCTGAAGGACCTGATAGAGAGGTATTCAGAGTGTGAAGACATGCTGCAGGAAGCCAAAGAGGACATCAAGAACCTGCGCAATAAGAGCCTGCCGAACAGCACAGTGCAGCGCTACAGTTCGCTGGCTGCTGTGTTCCCCATGGACTCGATCGCTGCTGAGATTGAAGGAACCTTCCGGAAAGGCCTGGACAGTCCTGCTCCCTCAGAATACAAGTGCATAGAAAAATACTACTTTATAACAGCAAACTTAGGAAACATCTTAATGTCTGTAGCGTTCAATTATAATCTGGCTTTGTAATAGGACCCATCCATGGCGTGTGTTTGAGACGGTGAAAGTGGCCAATCAAGTTGCGCGACTGCGCGTTCGGTGCCACTCGCCACAGGTCCCCAGCTCTAGCCCCAACTCCTCCCAGTCCAGTCCAACCAGCACACCAGGCACTAGCTACTATGGATCTGACTCAGTCAGCCTCAACTTTGAGGACAAACCCCACTCCATAACACCATTACAAGAGCAGAGGTGAGGTTTGAAAAGGAGACTATTATCCTGTCTTTAGATGTAGCTGGGGTAGGTTCAGCAATCCAGTGAACACTTTTCTGGCATTCACTTCCACTGACCAAACGATAATGTAATAATAATGTGTGTGATTTACTAATGAACCTGGTTAGAAACGTTAGGGATCACGTTTCATTTCTTGGTGTGCCTCCAAAGCCGTGTAGAATCCAAGCGTCTGGGTCAGCCGGGCAGGCCAGGTAGTCAAGATCTGGAAGAAGCTCTGCGTTCCCTCTTTGCACGCCAGAAGAGCCATTCTTCTGATCGGCCGTTTTTTGATGTCGAACGTGAGAGGAAGCTGAGGGCACTGGGTGGCAGCAGCGCAGGAGACTCTAGTGGCTTCCTTACACCCAATGACAGCTTGGCATCCACAGGAACCAACTATTCAGGCAGTTCCCAGCATTCATCTGCGTCATCCAGATCCCAATCCTACCTGCCTGAACGCCTGCAGATAGTCAAACCACTTGACGGTGAGTGAACAAACACACACACACACACACACACACACACACACACACACACACACACACACACACACACACACGCGTGCGCACACACACACACATTCAAAAGATTGTCACTTCTTGTCATATGATTGTATTGTACAATGTATCTAGGGATTTCTTTCTCCACTATGTATATGTAGGTTCAGTCACTCTGCACCACTGGCAGCAGCTGGCTAAACCCAACCTAGGGGGTATTCTTCTTCCACGGCCAGGCATCCTCACCAAAGACTTCAGGGAACTGGATGTGGATGTTCAACAAGTTTATAGCCTCAATGACCTTGAGGAGGACGAGCCTAACTGGTCCAAACTCCCTAACCCCATTCACATCGATACTGGTAAGGATTTATTATTCTCACAATTTATATTATGGTGGGAATGGTTAAAACTACAATCTTAACAGGGGGTATTGTTGCACTGAAAGTTCCTAGGACACTATGTCTCTTTTAATGAAGGTTATAAGGATGTAATAATTCACATATGTTATAGTAAATCATAATAAAGTAGTATGGTACTGTAAAAGGCTTGCTTACCTTTACTGTTTACTTATTTATTGTGGGATAATTCTTTCAACCCAGACACTTCACCCATGTGATGTGGTATATCTAATATCCTTTTAGACATTGATTTTTATTTGGCTACAGTGTTGAGGATGGAAACGTTTTAACACTGTGACACAATGGGCTTCTCAGAGCAAGATATAGGCACTAGATGGAGATGATGTCATAGTTCATGGTATCTGTGTAATACTTTATGATTTAAAGAGTTTAATGCAGTTAAACAAAAAGTTAATGAAAAAATGGTGAAAAATGTCTGAGGTTTGCCTACTATATTAGTCAAATCGACTCCTTTGTGAAAATAGAGGGTTCTTGGCCACTGTGTAGCGAAACTAGAGGTCTGTCTTTTGAGACGTGCGGGCTGCATGGGACTCGTAAGCTAAACACTGATTGAGTAAATACAACTCTCAGCTACTAAGAAGAAAAATATCTGTTACACACAGGGGCGTAGTCGTGACCTCCCCAATGTTGAACAAACTAATCTGTCCCCCCCAATATACAGGACAAAATATTTTCTATATGTTCCGCATTAATTTTCCTGCCAACGGATCTGTCTTTTTTTTTATTCATCTATTCTATTTATTTTATTTATCTATTTATTTATGTCTATTATTTTTTAATATATTCATGTTTGTTAAGGAAAATCGGTGTGTGGGTGGCCCCCCCTCCAACTGCAGCTCAGTCGGTGATGTATTTAGGATATGTATCCCACACCATGCTGTGGGAGCTTCTATCACTCAGAAACCATGTGAATTCAAACATTAACTGTAATGTTAAAACTATATGGGGGGGTTAGCACTTGGACCCCCCCAATGTCCAAGCGCTTGGACCCCCCCAGTGTCCATAACATGGTTACACCCTTGGTTACACATAATTATGGAATATAAATCAGTCTACGCTCCCTGGGATAGGCTTCAGGTTCCCCGTGACCCTGAAAAGGAGTAAGAGGAAGATGGATGGATGGATAGAAATCAGTCTACATGAGCTTTTTTTTTTGCTTCCTTCTTATCTGCTTTGACTCCCATTTTGCACTGTGAAGTTCATATCGATAATGAGTAATATGTTTTAGTAACTGAGCATGTGTGTCTATCTCAGTCCCTTCATCTGCATCCAACTTCCCCCACGCCTGCCCCACCCACACCATCACCAACTCTCAGATCCTCCATCCTGGTGTCCTGCTGTCCTCCTTATCCACTAGGTAAGAGACTACTTTATCCCACTGCTTTGCTACTCTATATTTCAGATAACTAATAAGCTATGTCCTGCATCACTGAGATTCAGCTGGTCTGTTGTTTCTCCATTTTACAGCTGCAATCAAAATGATTCAACCCCCATTGCAAATCAGTTTTATTGTCGAAACTGACAGACTTTCTGTCGTTTGCGAAGAAACAAATCAAACAAAAGCGATTGAAATAGTTCAGCACAATGAATGCTTCACGTGATTTCCGCAAATTCAACTGAAAATGCCAATTATAATGATGTTTCCAGTTTCAAAATTGTTCAACCCCCTGAATTGAACACAACTGCATAAATATGCAAAACGGGTGTTGCCTCAAGCACACCAGTTGCAACTATTCAAGGCTTCATTAATTGCAATGGGGGTTGAATTATTTTGATTTCAACTACAGTGGGGGGAAAAAAGTATTTGATCCCCTGCTGATTTTGTACGTTTGCCCACTGACAAAGAAATGATCAGTCTATAATTTTAATGGTAGGTTTATTTGAACAGTGAGAGACAGAATAACAACAAAAAAATCCAGAAAAACACAAGTAAAAATTTTTATGAATTAATTAAATAGGTATTTGACCCCCTCTCAATAAGAGAGATTTTCTGGCTCCCAGGTGTCTTTTATACAGGTAACGAGCTGAGATTTGGAGCACACTCTTAAAGGGAGCGCTCCTAATCTCAGCTTGTTACCTGTATAAAAGACACCTGTCCACAGAAGCAATCAATCAGATTCCAAACTCTCCACCATGGCTAAGACCAAAGAGCTCTCCAAGGATGTCAGGGACAAGATTGTAGACCTACACAAGTCTGGAAGGGCTACAAGACCATTGCCAAGCTGCTTGGTGAGAAGGTGACAACAGTTGGTCCGATTATTCGCAAATGGAAGAAACACAAAAGAACTGTCAATCTCTCTCGGCCTGGGGCTCCATGCAAGATCTCACCTCGTGGAGTTGCAATGATCATGAGAACAGTGAGGAATCAGCCCAGAACTACACGGGAGGATCTTGTCAATGATGTCAAGGCAGCTGGGACCAAAGTCACCAAGAAAACAATTGGTAACACACTACACCGTGAGGGACTGAAATCCTGCAGCGCCCCTGCTCAAGAAAGCACATACACATGCCCGTCTGAAGTTTACCAATGAACATCTGAATGATTCAGAGGACAACTGGGTGAAAGTGTTGTGGTCAGATGAGACCAAAATGGAGCTCTTTGGTCTCAACTCAACTCGCCGTGTTTGGAGGAGGAGGAATGCTGCCTATGACCCTAAGAACACCATCCCCACCATCAAACATGGAGGTGGAAACATTATGCTTTGGGGGTGTTTTTCTGCTAAGGGGACAGGACAACTTCACCGCATCAAAGGGACGATGGACAGTGCCATGTACCGTCAAATCTTGGGTGAGAACCTCCTTCCCTGAGCCAGGGCATTGAAAATGAAAAGTAATTACTAAGTCATTACCAAGTACTAAGTCTTGTTTTGCAGAGGGGTCAAATACTCATTTCCCTTATTAAAATGCAAATCAATTTATAACATTTTTGACATGTGTTTTTCTGGATTTTTTTGTTGTTATTCTGTCTCTCACTGTTCAAATAAACCTACCATTAAAATTATAGACTGATCATTTCTTTGTTAGTAGGCAAACGTACAAAATCATCAGGGGATTAAATACTTTTTTTCGCCCACTGTATATGGTCACCCTTCAGTTGATCTTATGATTGTGATTCTCCCAAGATACCATTTCTAGAAACGTTGAGGCATTAGGAGGAATGGAATTTATGTAAACATATGTATAAGCCGAATATCTATTCTGTTGACGGTGCCTGGTACACTACAGGGATTTAACAGGTCAGGTTAGATGTCTGCTTTTCATTCTTCTCTTTCTTCTTCTGAACACGTTCTCTTTCAGGCACAGGAAGCATTGGTCAAGGCTCTTGCCCCAGCTGTAATGTCCCCTACCTCCATAAAGTGAGAGCCAAAAGTCATGGCTGAATAGGCATCCAGAAACTCACTAACGCACTTATTCCCTAATTTAATACCATTCTCATGTTAGGATCTTCTCTGCTTATAACAGGCTAAACTAATTGGTATGAAAGTATTTTTTTGCCCTATAATGCAAGAGTCATGGATTAATGTACTACATTTTTGCATGGCTTTATAAAAGGCATTTTATATGAATGGAATTTTGCGAAACTCGTTCATGTTTCATTTCTCATAGTTTTGAGCTTTTCAGCACTTGGCCAAGTGAAATACTAAACTTCTGTTTTATTATTTTTACCGAAATTTATTTATTTTTTGCAGTAGTAATGTGATGTAATTTTTTTTGTCATCTGTGTTTTTAAAGCTTTCAGCCTCATAACCTGTCCAACTTTGGGAGCAGTGAGCATGTAAGGAACTTACCAGATCACCAGCATGGTTTCTGCCATAGACCTGCCATGAATACGACACCCACCTTAGGTCTTATTCAGCTGCTTCAAGAGCGAGGTATCTCTGCTTCAACTCAGCCCAGCTTGCCTCCCATCCTCAGACCTTCTACCAGCATGTTAGCAGCTTTAAACGATAAAGAGCGAGACGGGGGACATAGAGGAGTGAAACAGCAGAAGAGGAACATTTTTAGCTTCAACCTGATTGACAAACTTCAGAGTCTTGGTCTTTATAAAGTAATAGCCAGAGGATTCATAGGCTCGGGGAAAATGGAAGGAGATCCACGTAATCCTTTTCCAAAACAACACTAAACACTGGCTTTCTGCAGAGCTACTGTTTTATGTACCGTCTTCCATTTTCTATGCAGCAGATCCAAGACTCATATCAAGTCTTGCATTTATCATTGAATATTGAAACCCATATACATGTATGAAGTCATCTCATATTGGTTATGAATGAATGGGATGTCCTGCTAACGATATGTTAGACTGGTTTAGGTTTGGAAATCCAAGGCATTTTAACAGTAATCGGTATTTATATTGCGCTCTTATGTGTTCTGAACACTTTTCAAAAGGGATGAACTGTTCTTTAATTGTGATTTAAGAACTAGCCCTGTTTTTATTTATATATATTTTTAAATTATGACAGTCACCTCCATCCTGTCTCACCATTTGTCTTGACATGCATGAGCACTATATATTATTTATATATACATCTAAGGCCAGTGACCTCCGATTTGTCCGTGTATTGGATGAACTGTGACCGCTCATGGGTTACCCGTTAGTTGTTTTTATGACTATGTGCACATTTCTACTATTAGATGACCTGAGCATATTGTTCAGGATGTCTAGAGGGACATAGTAATCTATGATGAGCTGTTTTAGAACCTATTTAAATGTCCCAAAATGCACTGGGGCACTTAGTTGTGGATATCCACATGCATGAAGCTTTATACAGATGCTTTATATAGTTAAAGCTGTTATATAAAATATCTCAGATACTTGTAATTGTGTTGTTTCCACACACACACACACACACACACACTACTGTAGCTGAATATGGGCTATTATTTGCACATGCAAATTTGTGACAGTCAGAAATTCGAGGAGCCTCCAAACACATTCACCTTCATGTGGTTTTGAAAGTTTTAGAAGACGCATATTTCCAGACGTATTACCTTTTGTGAACACAAAACTGATTATAGAAGGTCTTTTATAAATAGCACCTTATATTATGTGTCCTCTTGGCGCTCAGCTACAGCAAAGCTAGCGGAAAATCCGCATTAGACCATTTCCACCTTAGCATGCGATCTGTATATGTATTGTACGTCAATGTCTGGAAGGACTTACATGTCTCTGCGTATAATGTTTGTCCAGATCGCATGTTGTCACATGCTTATCTCCACTAATCCACCCAGAGTTTCTTATGCAACCTTGGTTGAGTTTTGGTCTGTAGGAAATCTCTCATGAAACAACAGAAACATGTTTGCTGTGATTGTTACTAAAAGTCAACCAGGTGTGAACCGACGTTTTTTATTTTTAGACTTCTTTGGAATAATCTAAAGATATCGCTGAGCACTGGCCTGAGATATGATTACAGTATCAGCCGGGCTCCTTCATGAGATGGATCAATAACATCATGATCGTGTTCTGTGCCTTACACGTTGCATTAACATGTTTTCCAGATACAATATCCAGATGCAAATTGCTTCAATACAAATTTAGATTTTAATCTAGGTTTCTGTAGAAGGAACTGTGGTTTACGTAGCCCAGCACCTGTACAGCCTTAGTACACATAGCTCGAAACTTGAATGGCCATTAATTGATCACTCAGCTACATATTTACAATTGCATTTATATAGTGCTTTTCTAGACACTCCAAGCGCTTTACATAATATGGGTGGAGACCTCCTTAACCACCCCTAGTGTGTAGCATCCACCTGAATGATGTGACGGCAGCCATATTGCACCAGAACACCACACACACACACCAGCTATTAGTAGAGATGAGAGAGTGATGTGGATATATTGGGTGGAAAAACCCCTCATCATTTTTGCCATCTTTCTAAACCCTTTCCTTCGGCAATATGTAATACATGTGCGCAGATTTGTATATGACACACATCCAATCATCCAAATAAGAAGAGATTTAGGTTGACTGTATAACTTTGACATGCTTGAGCACTACGCTACTGTAGAAACGGTACTGCGTTATATAATGCCAATGTGCATTTGTAGTATGGGAAATACGGGGGGGAATCAGAATGAACATAACCACTGAGTGTACTGTAGACTTATTGATTACAAGTGTGTCGCACCTAATGATTGTATTTTTTTTTCCTTCTGTTATTTAGTCTGTAAATACGATGCCATTAGTTTGCACTTACGATCACTGTAATTATTATACAAAACTGTATTTGGAACAGGAGCTGTGTACAGTATTGAAGTGTATGTGAATCATTATTGGAGCGTTCCAATAAATACAAGATTTTGACACTCATGGGTAGGTCTGTGCATATTTTGATTCCAGAACAGTTTAAAATAATACACTTTTCATCCCCAGTGCAACTCCTGTGTCATACATTGTCCTTGTCGATGAGGAGGTAACTTCAAGGGTTTCATTTGTACCTGTAGTGTGTGTGTAGTTTCCTGCATGCAAATAACTATTAACATATTACTCTAGAACAGGGGTCTTCAACGTTTTCCAGGCCAAGGACCCCCAGACTGATGGCAAGATGGAGCGGGGACCCCCTAATTATATATATTGTATGTAATTGTGTTATATCAAACTGGTCCTATAGTGCCATGTGTAAATGTACCTTGTTATTGCCTTGTTATTGTGCATTCAATACTAAGATACTCAAATAATACACAGGTTCATATATTCATGTTTTTATTTTAAACATGTGCGAGGTACAGTGAGTAGGGTGGCCATGCCACTGCCATTTATAAACATAACATAACACAATAAACTGATACCTGCCAAGATCAACAATGTCTGTCAATTGCATGTAATCATGCATAAAAGCTATTCAACTGGACATTTTTAAAACATAAACGTGGAAACAAAAATTAGTGATGCTTGTTAGTGCCACTGGCATGCATAAACATACCTGTTATATTGCATACAATACTGAACTATTAACATAACTGACAGATTCATGTTTTAATTTTAAACATACATGTAGTATGGGCAGTGAATCCTCAAACCATCTATAGATGGCATACATACTCCCACATTAGTGAGATGTCTGACCCTGATGAGTAGCACACAACTTGTCTACCCTTGGACGTATGGAGGTTGTCAGGCAGAGAGTCATATCAGCCTCAGGCTGCAATCTTGACCTGTATTTGTTTTTCAGGTAGGTGAGCGAGGAAAATCCACTTTCACAAAGATATGTTGTAGCAAAGGGCAACAGGCTCATCATTGCTTTTGCTGCCAGTTGTGGAAAGTCTTTCTGGCAAGATATCCAAAACTGGCTTTATGGAGAAGGAGAAGATTGAAGCAAAGTCTCTCCTCTGTTGTTACGGTGAATGTACGGTCTCCATAGCAACAAGATAAACAACTAACGACATTAACGTGGAGCCCCGCAGAGTACTGGGAGTTCATCTGATTCACTGAGACATAGCTGCACAGGGACATTACGGACCGTCTCGGTCTTCCACTCTGACCGGAATATATATATATATATATATATATATATATATATATGTGTGTGTGTGTGTGTATATATATATATACTGTATGTGTATATATATATATATGTATGTATGTATGTATATGTATACATATATATGTATGTATGTATGTGTGTATATATATGTATGTGTATATATATATGTATGTATGTATATATATGTATGTATGTATGTATGTATGTATATATATGTATGTATGGGTGTATATATATGTATATATATGTATATATATGTATATATTTATATATATATGTATGTATATATATATTTTTAATATATGTAAGTAATGTCTATTGCATATGGAGTAATGTAACGAAAGTAATTTCGCCCTGGGATTATTAAAGTATTTCTGATTCTGATTCGTCGTTGATGGGACAGGTGTTGTGAATGAACCGGTGCCCAGCTTGAAAGAGCTCCTGTGTGTCGCTGAATGTGTGCATTGATGACTGACAGACATCTTCTGCCTCCATTTATCTGTTTACTACAGTGTGTTGAATTCATGTTAATGTATATTTAAAGACATTTCAATTAGTGGAATATAAAAAAAATGTCTAATCAACCAAAACTTTTGCGACCCCATGCAGTACCTCTGCGGACCCCCTAGGGGTCAAGGACCCCCTGTTGAAGACCTCTGCTCTAGAAGATAATTAAACGTACAAGACTGGTCCTTCAAGTCAAATTACATTCCTTAAATAATCTATAAACATAAACTGCATTCATGTTACCATGTAATAGGTACATACAGTGACCAGGTACATTTCACTTCCTTCTTTTGCATCCTTTGTCTTAAACTCATTTGTAGTTAACGAATCAGACACACGCTGGATGAGCATTGTCTAAGTGAGGAATAACCAGATAGTAATGTACCATAATGCACAAGGGGACTGCCTCTAACCCTCTGAAGTGCATTACTCTTGTATAAAATCACAGTCTGTTGTGTGTTATTCTATTCATACTGCAGTGATTTGCTGAATTACACTTTTTCATTCAATAATACATGAAATATTGTGCATTTTACTGGTTCTTAGTCAGATTTGAAGCTGTGCAACATGCGAGAGATACGATAGTTCCTGTTTTCACTTGTTACCTCCAAGATAAACTCATTCATTCTCTCTCTCTCTCGCTCTCTCTTGCTCACCTGGTAAGAACTCTCTCTCTCTCTCTTTCTCTCTCTGTCTCTCGCTCAATTGGTCGCGGTGGCAGATCTAGAGTTTTATACAAGGGGTGGCCACACACACACACACATAGTGAAAAGAATGAGGTCATCCTGTTTGTGTCTATAAGTGTTGAACATCAAAATATTTTCAGAAAATAAAGCTTAAGCACTAAGGAAATCAGATACAGTTGCATGTGTCTGTTACATGAACAGCTGAGTTTATTGACACAAAACGTGTCATTTATAAACAAAAAAAACAAAGAAAACCCAGACACTGTAATTAGATATAGCAGGCATCTGATCAGCCTGTTTAGGCTTCATTAAAAAGAACTCCGATATCTCTCCCTTTCTTTTCATGTTTATATGATCCTGTGCAAAAATAGGACAGACTATGGTTACATCTAATTATCCAATTACCAACATTTTTTATCTTAATCTGCACCTATTATGGTTTTTCAGATATTACCTTTCATGCAGTGTGTATATAGAGCTGTTTGTGAACGTAAAAAGTCTGCCAAGTTTCAAAAATCAAAGCGCACGGCAATCGGAGTTAGTGACTCGTAAAAGAAGGAACCGATTCTGAACAACTGAGACGAGTCATTATTAATTCCAGACTCACTTCCTAACCTATGTAGGTTTGTAACAAAAAGCCCCGACTCTGGTTTTCATCGGCTGCTCGCTGACAGCGGTAGACCAATCACAATTGATCAATTGAAATAATGAGCACATTAAAGTGTTTTTTTTTTCTTTTTTTTTTACCTTGGATGCATGTAAATCTATTGTACGAGACCTTTAAAACGAAATTAGGCACGTTTCAAAACCATAATAGGTGCGCTTTAATTATCTACAAATCCTCATGTTCATAACTGTACATTAAAATCAACTACCAGTGTAAGTTAGAAGTTTGATCATTGCTAGCCCTCTGAACTGAAGTAAGTGAGCTAGCTAATCAAGTTCAAACTGCTACATGTTAACTCTGTGAACACTGACAGTTGTAGCCTACTTCCTCACATTAACTCAACATCTGTATGCTGTAACTTACACACTGAACGGTATAGGCATGTATTACTAGCACAGAAGGAAGCGTAAAGATTGTTATGCTAAACTGCAAACCAATTGGTAGTGTAAAGGTAGCATAGGGATATGTATGGTTATATTTGGTAATATAGTGAGTACTGTATATACTGTTAGTGATATGAGTATCTAATCTATCTGAATCAGTGGAGACACAGAGATGAAGCTGTGGGAGCACACACGTTGTTAAAGGCTGTTGGATGTTGTTTAATTAATAAAAGGAACGAAACGTAGCCAGGCTTGTATCACCTCATTTATATGTGCCATCCTAGCATTACAGGTTGCCTTTTGGAGCCTTATTAACTCAGATAGTATATCATAAAAGTTATTCAGATATTATGTTTTTTTTTATTTTAGGTATCCTACAATGATATTCTCTCATCCTTGATTTGAAAACATAAAAAACCCCCAACCTCTTCTTTCGACAAGAGGTGAAATGATGTGTCAATCAGCATCAGCTACTTCCAGTAGCGTATAAAATGTTGAGGTGACACCTGGGGCGGCCAATCGGATGTCAGGGGTGTCCAGTGCCACCCTGGACATCTTTCTGGCTCCTACCCTGCTTGGTTGCATTGCTATCACTCTCTCTCTCTCACTCTCTCTCTCTCTCCTGAGCCAGAAAACTCTGCAAAGCACCGTGACTGTTACAAAGTACTTGCCTTCAAAACTCACAACATAAAAATGATAAATAAATGTGTCCTAAAACCAGCACATCGATATTAACCCATTATTCTATAACGTGTCAACCGGAACTACTTTCCGAGCTGTTATGACCAATGGGACCAATCAGATTTCGAGCACTAAGCCGCAGTGTGGTTCATATGCAAAAAAAGAATCCAGTGGTGATTATTTTTCTATAACAGCACGGCCCGTCCTGTGTGTTATTCCTGACATATATAATTTTATATAAAATACAAAAAAACAAAACAAAAGTGAACTACAAGTTTGAGTTTGCATTAAATCGAATCAATTTAATGAAATGCAGAGAGATGATGTTACAACGTTCCGTTTATTATAAACTTCAGTCCGTACTGCGACGTCCGAAGTCCACCCATCCCTGATAGTCTGAAATGCAGTCGTCCCGCTGGATCATTTCTGTCAAAACATCAAAAAGGACAAAATGAAGCATGAATGAGGGACGACCCAAGTGTGAAGATAATCTCCACCTGACAGTACTTACCCGACAAAGCTTGCAGTATCTGCTTGGACGTAAAGCGCTGCCTGTCATCTGGTAAATGTTCAAAATGCTCCGTTCTCACGTCACGACTCTGAGCGCCTCTTTGCACCTGCAGCCCCCTGATCTCGTGAGGTTCCAATACCTCCTGCGCCTCGTGGGATGACGGTAACAGCGGCGAGCCCATGCATGTGTGCACCATCGCCGCGATCATTATGAAACCGAGCACTGTGAATATCGCAGCCATGCCTGGGAGGGAAACACGGCTCTTTGACACATCAAACATCATAAACAAACAGATTATGCGTGTGTGTATCATTTACAGCTAGTATACTCTACAGCATAAAACTCAGGTTTGACAACAGTATCAATATCCGCCTAAAACAATAACACTACAGTTTATCCCTAGACTTACATTTACTTACCTGAAATGCGAATATTCCAAATGTAATGTCATGGACCTGTTCAAGATCTGGTTTTTATATATAGGCAACTCATCATCGACAAGCAGGACTGCAGCAATCAATAAAACATCACTGGCAAGAAGGAAGCAATAAACCCCATCTAAGCGCTTAATTGTAAATTGATCACATGACTGTCGATCATCTCCAGCAGTCATTGATTATGTTTTTCGACATTGTTTGTTCTTAGACATTTTTTCTATTCATTGATTTTATTTGTGTTAGTTGCTGTCATTATAATACTATAGTGAAATTTTACAGTTTAGACGCTTTCTTTCTGAGAGTGTAAACAAACAAAAAAACAACAACAAAACAGGTACTAAACTGTACCATTTCTTGTCACAGGGGTACTACCCCTTACATTTTGTACACTTAGTATGTATCTTTTACATATACAGGTGCATATCTTCAACACTTTTACTCTAAAAGGTCATTTACAGTTCAATGATGCTCTAAAATTCACTATATATAGGTACACTATATTTAAATTTCCAAGAGATTGATGTACACTACTGTATATGGTCAAAAGTATGTAGGCCATCATAGAAATACATCAACTTTCCTCAAGCTGTTGACACAAATTTGTTAAGCACAAAATTATCTAGAATGTTTTGGTATGCTATAGAATTATTTTTATTTGATAATTTCTCTTCCCACTGGAAGTAAGAGGCCCAACAATATTCCAGCGTGACAGTAAGCCCTGTGCACAGAATGAGCTCCGTAAAGACATGGTTTGTCAAAGTTGTTGTGAAACTCAAGTTGCCTGCATAGAGCCCTGACCTCAACCCCAGTGAACACCTTTGAGATGAACTGGAACTCAAGACTGCATGCCAGACCTTCTCATGGAACATCAGTAATGCCAAATCAGCAGAAATCCCCACAGCCACTTTATAACCAAAATCTTTTATAGACTGTTATAGCAGCAAATCCATACTGGGGACCGGATCCGTATTAATACCCGTTAATTCCCATAGTTTTGGAATGGGATGTTCAGCATGCACTGTGATGATCAAGTGTCCACATACTTTTGGATACCTCCTCAGAAACAAGGAACGGTACAGTTTCATACCTTTTTTTCTGAGCGTGTAGGACTACTGTAAGATTTCATAATGCTTTTTGATACTGAGTCACATCTAAGGTTTTGCCAATTATTGGTGTATCATATTTCCTAGGTATTGCGCAAGAAGAAAAACACCTGTGGTGCATCCTATTTTTCTTATTTATGACAATACTTTCATCATATTTCCGTGATAACAGATAGGAGCTTATCATGCTTTATTGTTTTTGATAAGAACATTGATTAGCTTAAGGTGAAATAAGGCTTAAGTGGTTTCACTGACGCAAAGACTCATATTTATTCCAAAAATGGACTAAGTGTGCTGTCCTAGAGACAGAGCATGGTTTATGTACCTAAAGATTTTAGAAAGTGGTACTTGTCAATCTCTGCAATACTGTAGGCCTCACTGTGTACTCAGAGCAAACAGCTCAATACAGTCGACACATTTTCCATCGAAAACATCTGCAAGGAGCCTAAGTCATTTTAATATGAGGTCATTCGGTATCGCTTGTATTGGAAAGCTAAACGCTGGAACACATGCAGACTGAAACAAATACAGAATACAACAGGATATTCCAAAACAACAAGGTTACTGAACGTTCATTCTTTTCATGTTTGCTTTATGAACAAACCTAAAATGTTAAAAAAATTCAAAATTATAATTTGTTTAAAAAAGAAATCAATAAATCTGCCAGTACAATATTGTGGGCTGTAATGTTCACCTGCCCATCTGTGTATAAATAATCTTATCATTTCCAAGTAATTAAAACGAATGTTTCTCACAAAAAAGGAAGATGTAGGGACGTGAAAATAAGACAGGTGCAGGAACAATATGTGCAGGAAATAATCCAAACACACACACACACACACACACACACACACCCTTTAAAAAAAAAGAAAGGAAAACTAATTATTTATAATAGAAACAATTCCATGCACATCGTCTCAGGCATGACATTGAAAACTGAAGACCTGCTTTTTTCCATGCAACTGAAAATTACACCTATCTATTCATGCCATCCAATCCTGTGTGATTTGAGTTGTATCAAAAACAAGCAAACAATTAAAAACACAAATGCCAGGTGTTGAGAGATGAGTCTACTTAAGAAATGATCCTTACTGTAAAGTCATGAAAATAATTACATGGTTCACTTGTTTATTTACACGGGGTCCTTAGATAATTCACACATATGTTCCAGCCTGTAGCAAATGATGAAAATGAGTTGATGACCCCAAATGAAAATTGCCCTTTCACGTTTAATGGGCTTTATATTTTCTATGACTTTTAATACTACTATGAGCTAGGAAGGGAGAAAAAACAATTCCCCCATACAGTTGGCACTTCTGGTTTTACACTGGTATTTCAATACTGCAATCATTCTGTAAATCATTAAGACTGCTCTTAAGCAACACTCAAAAACTGGCTTAGCCTAAAGTATGTACCATCCCTCTTTTAAAGACGAAAATGAATAAATTCTTTGGAAAGGCACAACATGGTGTGTGATGTCAAACCCGCCCTTCCAAAGAAAGGAATTCCATCACATGCGGACATATAAAAGGAGAAACAGGTCAGACAGTTTCCATCTCATTTGTGAAGGACATTGAGGATTTAGCAAGCATCTGAAGAATCCAGCCATGGCTGTCACACTCCGTCGTAGTGCTTCCTACAGCACAGGCAGCATTGCTAGGTCAAATTTCCAAACTTCAGGTTATGCGATGAATGGCATGGCTAGCTCGAGTCAATCCATCTGTGGTCACTATGGTGCTAATTTCGATTTTTCATCCTCATTGTCCCCCTCTTATGAAGTCTCAGTATTTGGCAGTGAAAAGCTGGCGATGCAGAATCTTAATAGCCGTCTGGCATCATACCTGGAGAAGGTAAAGTCAATTTTCTTTTTCACTTTAAAAATGTTTTTTATCAAAATATGATTCATTAATATTTTTACACACTCACAAAGCAAGAAGAAAATGCCGTCTTCGTTTGTTTTATTCAAAGAACAACGAATCTCACATTTTTTTCCCTCCTTTCAGATACTTTCTGCACCTTAGTTGACTTGAGAAATACTTTGTTCTTCATTTACTGACATTTCTCATGAATGTTCTGTGCTGTCAGGTTCTCTCTTTGGAAACTGCCAATCTAAAACTTGAGCAGAAAATAAACGAGTTTAATGAAAGCAGAACCCCCGCCAGCAGGGATCTGAGTAAATACCACATCATCATTGAAGACCTCCAGAAACAGGTAACGCAGCAGAGATGAAGCACCTCTATCATCAAACCTGAAATTCCTGAAAAATCCATTTAGGCTTTTTAAGACCTTAAGCCTCATTTGCTTAACATATTGCTTTGTGTTTATTTTATCCATATTTTAGTGTTTCTAGTTTCCCCCCATGTCTTGACTCATTATTCTAACTGTGCGTTTTATATATATCTTTCTCTTTTAAGATTATTTCTATGGCCAAACAAAAACAAGAGGTTTACACAAAGCTGGACAATGTTAATCTTGCAACTTCTGACTTTAAGATGAAGTAAGTGTCTGCTGTTTTCTGTGTTATTACCGAAGTTTGCAATAAACACTCAGCTAGAACTCGTGTACCGAATTAAAAATGTATAAAAATTGAGTCATTGTTTGATGCTGCAGGTTCGAGAATGAGAGGGACATGCGGTTGGCTACAGAAGCAGACCTGACTCGTCTGCGCATGTTTCTTGGGGATACTGAGATGGCAACCAAAGACCTACAAATCCAGATGTCTTGGCTAAAAGAAGAACTGATTTTTCTCAAGAAGAGCCATGAGGAGGTGAGAGCACCTGTGGTTCTTTGTTCAATTCAAGGATTTGTAGTTATATCTTTGTGTGTGAACATCCATCAAACTATTCTGCTGTGTTTTGACCTATACCTGTATATGTCAATAATCATCATCTGTCCTGTTCCTCTGTTCACAGGATCTACACATGGCTCGCACTCAGCAGAACGGCTCAGTGAATGTGCAAGTAGACTGTGCTCCAGCTGTGGATCTCAATAAGGAGCTGGAGGAGATACGAGAGCAATATGAGGCACTCATCCTAAAGAACTGTAAAGAAATCGAGCAGTGGTTCCAGACCAAGGTGAACTACTGGATGTTTGGTTGGTTAAATGGATGAACCAGTGGATGGATGGATGGAAGGCCTTTTTTGAAGTAGTCAGTGTAGGACATTTGAATATACAGTATATACACAGACTCTCACACACACGCACACACACACACACACACGCAGTCCCCTCCGAAGGTGTTGGAATGGTAAGGCAATATGAGACGATAGATCAGAAATTCAGAATTCATTCACTGATATTTACATCTAGATGTGTTAAATGACTTAGAATATGACACCAATATGACCACCCAATTTGTAGGCTAGCAAAAGGAACAGTATAGGAACAGTCTTAAAGTAAATTACAGTAAACAACACTTAATATTTTGTTGCATACACCTTGCTGGCTATACCAGTATCAAGCTGGTGTGCCCATAGACATCACCAAACTGTTGCATGCTTCTTTTATGATTCTTTCCCAGGCTTTTACCCCTGCTTCTTTCAGATGTTGTTTGTTTTGGGGTCGTTTCTCCCTTCAGTCTCCTCTTCAGGAGGTGAAATGCTGCTCAATTGGGTTAAGATCTAGTGATTGACTTGGCCACTTCCTTCCACTTTTCCTCCTGGTGAAGTCCTTCTTTGTGTTGGCAATATGTTTTGGGTCACTGTCTTGCTGCATGATGAAGTTCCTCCCAATTAGGTTGGATACATTTCTATGAAAATTGACAGACATAATGTACCTGTAAACTAAAATATTTCTTCTGCCACCATCCTGAGTTACATCATCAGTAAAGATTAGTGAGCCCATTCCAGAAGCAGCCAAGCAAGCCCAAGCCATGACACTACCTCCACCATGCTTGAATTATGAGCTCGTATGTATATATATATATATATATATATATATATATATAGTTAGTTAGACTCGCGCTTAGTGTTTCTACTGTATTAGCTAAAAAGAAGCTTGCCAATCATTTCACCCCAGGTAGTGAACTTTAAAAATCCAAATAAAATTAATCATTTTAATTGTTTTAAATGTACTATTAAGCTTTTCTTTGATGTACACAACAAGTAAACAACAGTAAACAAGTGCTTTTCATTATTGTTGTACAGTTTAGTGAAGTTCACAGAATTCAATGCTAATAGCCATGAAAATAATACTATACAGATCTGGAAGTTTTGGTTTGTTTTTCATTGTTTCAGAAATGTATTAGCCAGTCTTTCTATACAGTTTGGCTGCTAGCTAACTGAGTTTAGCTGTTTTCTAGGAAAAGAATTTGAACACTGAAGTGCTTGAAAGCCACACTGAGATCACAAGTTCCCTAACAGCCTTCAGTGGCCTGAAGAAAACCTACGAGACCCTGGAGATAGAAATCAAAGGGATTCACACACAGGTACCTTTAGCTTATATCTTGCTTATATAGCTGAAAACTATTTATAAAACTCTCTTCAATTTACTGTACTTAAAGGTCTTGAGGACTTTCAGATTTATAGAACTTCACTTTACTCTGCCAAACAGGATTGCATTACCTTTCACTAAGTCTTCCATAACATCTTGTGGTACAGATTCAAATGCTGCAGAACGATCTGGTTCAGGTGGGGGCACGTTACAGTGAGCAGCTATCACAGCTGCAGTTGTCCATAGACCAAATACAGACAGAGCTGCAGAAGATCACTGCTAACATACAACAACAGGCTATGGAGTACCAGCTGCTGCTGGACATCAAGATGAGGCTGGAGCTGGAGATTGCTGAGTACAGAAGGCTGCTAGAGGGAGAAGGGCAAGGGTGAGGCTTTGGGTTTGGTTCTTGTGGATGTAAAGCTGAACAGATAATTTGCTCATGGTGATTAGATTTCAACTGTAGATATTAAATAGAGAGGATCAGGGTTTATCTTGCATCGATCCTTACTTTGATGCATGTCAGGAATGAAAGACCACTCATTTTTCATGTATTGTTCACAGGTATCGTATTGACACATCCACAGTAACGACTGTGTCCAAGAAGGTGACCAAAACAGTTGTGGAAGAGATGCAAGAGACACAAGAGACGCATGAGACGAAAGAGACGGAAGAGATGGAAGAGATGGAAAATGGTGAACTAAAATTTCATGCATTTCATTTTGTCCATTCATACATTCATCAAGACCCTATGTGTTATAGAACTGATACATACAAATACACATAGTCATTCATTAATGGCACTCTCTGTATTTGTATGTATCTGTTTAGTGCTACAAATATTCGTACTTAGTAAGTAAGTAAATCTTTATTTAACACTATTCTAACCAAAATCCTAACCAAATTCTAACCAAACTTACCTAAACGTAAAACACATAAAACAAAAAGTACGCACCATGCTTCAGTACACATTAGACAGGTACAATTAAATAAACAGCTATTGCTAAGAGATATTAAGGACAAGACATAAAAATGGGTATTAAGACATTTCTTTTAAATGCTCATTGAATCTGAAAAACAAAACAAAACTATGAACCCTACCACGAAACTCTCAGAAACAGTGGGAAACCCGAATGTCAGTACGAGCCCCTCAATTTCAGCTACATCCACCGAGTTCATATTTTATCTGATTATTTATTACATGTTTCTCACACAGTTGTTGTTTTTGTTTATACCCGGGGTTTTTCCGAGAATGTAAACAAACTCCTAGCCTAATTCGAACCATCACAGACCTGACCAGGCAGTTACTAAGGATGAATGAATGAACACAGAGCACTACATGTGTGTCCAGCCAGCTTCATATCTGTCAGCTCACTCATGATAAAATCTGTCTTGAAAAAAAGAAAGTCTCACGAGCAAAACACATTCCTTTTCATTCATGGTGAAGATAGTATCAGGGCTTGGCTATTAAACATTCCAGTGGACTGGACCGACTTTTCTTTATCAATGATTATCAGTGATTAGTGACAGGACAGAAAGATAATGTCTGATAGAACTTCTGATAGGAAGTCTTTATTATTCAAATCCACCCAAAATTCCTCAACAACATTTGCTCTACTTACTTATATACTAAAAGGTCATAACAGAGGCCATATTTAAAACCTTTATGATCGCTACGTTTGACACGATACAGATGTAAATACCTATAAGTTACAGCTTTTACCTTTTAGTAACGAAAAAAAATCCATTTTGCTGGAGTTTATACCAAAAATAATGTTTCACTATTTATTTACTTACAGATTTAATTTCATGTATAACATTTTGTATTGGCTTAGGCAGTAATTAATGTTGTTACAACTGAATTAAGGTCAGTAAGGCATGATGTCAGGATAGTTTTGGTTGTGATTAGGGTTATGTGTGACAATCTGTCATGTCAATTTTACATTGTTTGCCCTGTCTGTCTCTCAGTCAATCTCAGTCAAGAACTACCTAAAATACTTACATCCATTGGTAACTGTGTGTTTTTCCTTTCTGTTAAATACATGTAGAAAAACATCTTCACCAGAGACGTGTGAAGATTATCACTGAGGAGCTGGTGGATGGAGTAGTTGTGTCCTCTAATATAGATGAAGAAGTGCAGGATTTGCCCAACTGAAGAAAAAATGCCTTACATTTAATTATAATCATAATAGTGCTCCTAGAGTTGTGGATCAAAAAAAAAATGCAAAGATTTGGGCCGTTTGAATTACAGCAGATTTTTATTAACAGTTCAACGTTCAACGTGTGTGTGGTGTTGACTTTTAGAAATGGTGTTGAGTGAAATGTTTTGCTTTGGGATATGAGGTAACATATTTTCATATTCAAATATGTTGTTTAGTCACTAGGTGTCATGTTTGTCAAACTCATGTGTTAGGGATTCATATCAAGTGGAGTGTGCTGCCTGCTATAACGAGAAATATCATATTTACAGACACATGCATTGCATTCCAGAGATTACAATAAAGTGAATTGTGCAAATAAGCTAACATGAGGTTGTTGTGTTTTTGCTTCAAATGAGGACTTGCTTGTTCGGAGAGCAGGCACTCAGTTCAATACAGAGATTTAAAATGTCAAACACACCCAGCATGAGTAATTATAGATGTTATGCAGCATTATGGATGGAAAATCATCAGACAGATTCTTCTGCCGATTGTTAACAATTACAGGAGCTTTTGAGCTTTCTGACATGGTGACAGTAACTGAACAGAAAAGCCTTTTAATCCATTTCTTTTGTATTGCAGGGGTGGGTCCACATATATATATATGAATGTCTTTTGAATGGTAGTGTGTGTGTGTGTGTGTGTGTGTGTGTGTGTGTGTGTG